>JACMIF010000685.1:22930-33422 GCA_014805445.1 Diplogasteroides magnus
CCGAGAGAGATTATGATGAACTAAGACACACGAGTGAATCACCCATACTCAGGTTCAATCCCCACAAAAACCCCCCCCCCCTCATAACTGGTAAATTCAGCAAGGAAAAGGGGGAGAAGTCAGATGTAGCAGTTTCCTCCCTTGATCCACTACCAGATATCAAAGCAAATCAAGTATATACGGCTTCTACAGTGGTGAATAGGACATTTGACCTTTTTTAAACTGTGATATTTCAGTCTCTTCCTGGAATATACGGCAACGCCAGCCAGAACCCATTCACTTTCCCCTTTCCTTCTCAGTCTTATCCCTCAGTTTCAGCCTCCACAGCTTACTACAATTCAATACGACCGGTAAGATGGTAGTGCACCGTGTCTCATACGAGCTTAAATACATATAACCGTGTTAGGATTTTCCTCGTTTGCTACCCTCAGATCTCATGTTTTCAATTCAATGATCTCAATTTCTGCAATAAATGTGGACGTGAAATCTCACTTACAGTAGCCCTAAGTGGAAACTCAATTGTTTGGTGGCCCCGTAACGAGAGAAGAGAATAGATGGCCAAGGGCGCTACTGGAGTCTCATCCTAACAAGAGCCTCGCTGATGGCACTGAGACAAAATCCGCTTATGGAAAGGCCAGTCGGCATACAAACAACTTTATATCGGCTCTTTGAGCTTCACAGGGGGAAAGCGACTATGATCATGAAAATATCACAGATCTTATCTCACATGGCAAGCATAATCACATTTAACAAATAACAACGTTATTGGGGGAATCATGGTCACTGGTGATTTTCTGTTTCTTCGTTTCTTTCTAGTCTCGCCGTCTGCCGATTATGATATTGAATGTGAGCCTCAAATGATTTCAGTCACGCTTACTCAATCACTAGAACCACCTTCAGATTTCCCTTCTTAGCAAACGACTTCTCGCAGTAAGAACAAGAGAAAGGTTTTTCATCTGAAAAGCATTGATGTGAGAAGGAAAATGAGTGTAGGGACCGCTGTGAAGTTTAACGTGGGAGGCGAGGTTAAATGCATGTGTGAATGCCTTCCCGCAATTATCATACGAACACTAAATAAAACTCATTATATTTACAGTAAGAAAAATTCGTACCTTGAACGGCCTTTCCCCTGAATGAACCTTCTCGTGCCTATTTAACTTTGCCTTCTCAGAGAATCTCTTGTCACATTTCAAACATGAAAATGTTTTCGGATCGTGCAGTTTCTTGTGTTTCCTCAATGCAGTTTGAGAGAAAAGAACAGAGTCGCATCCCTCAAAATGAGATATCTATAAGCATTGCCTGCAATCACGAACCTGATGAGGACATGGAAGCTTCTTCGTATCACTGATAGTGAGTGTTGAGTGAGAAGGAAGAATGACACTTCTTTCAACTACTTCCTATGTTGATAGCTACTATGTGAGCCGTGATAATGCGCAACATACATGTTGAACTGAATTTGCTTGCTGTTCTTGCCTCCCTTCTGTTAATTCAGGTCGTAGCTTGGGAGGAGGATCTGCATGGATATAACTAGATCGGCATTTTAATGTGTTGATACTTGAATTGTGTGCTAGCGGAGAACGACTTCTATCCTTGTCAGACCACCTCCATTCACGAGAGAGTGTGGCACACAATGGCGGGTCGACATGCGAGAACTAATTATGAGGGACATTACTATTAATTTAGATACTGTAGATGCTCACCATGAGATGACGACTTGCCTCGTCATCCACTGCACATTCTTCGTCCATAGGAGATCGTTCTACAATAAAATTGTCTCAAAGTCCGAACGGTGAACAACCATGTCGTGCTTGAAATGCCCATGCTTCTTGCTCAATTTCCTCAGTTCCTTCTTCATCCGATATACGCAAACGGACCTGAATTCGAATTATATAAAACACAAATAAAATAGTGATATTACTGTAGTGGGAGCCCATTCTCCCTGAGTTGTCGAACAAGAAGGTTCCAGTTGAGGCGGTTTCGAAGGATTAACTTCGCATTGTCGTTTAACAATCACTTTAAAAGACTGCAGAAGATAACAACCATTACATAATTACTGTAAACACACCTTCCGTTGTCCTACGCCGGCCGTCTTGCGTCCGGAATTAACTACTTTTGAACCAGTTGCTTTATTTATAAGATGCCTCTGAAGAAATAGAAATATGTTAGAGACCATAAACAAAATCAATCACAGTTGGGAGATCAGTAGATACAACTTCCTCGCGTGAAACAATCTTAAAATCAAATTCATATAAACATACGAAACGATACGATACCAGAGCAGTAGCTGAGAAAATAGCAGGAGAACGTTTAGAACGTGCTTGGGAGCAATTCGAATTTGATAGAGACCATTGACAGCTACGTGGCAAATCGTCTGTCATTTCTTAAAAGCAGTAAGAATTATTAACGTAGTGTTTGTGAGTAAATGAAGTGTAGGGAACTATATTGGAAATATTGAAAAGGCAAAGGGTGGTATTTTTTGGCTGATTTGATCGGTCAACGAAATGTATTATTTTCTGTACTGAGAGAGCGCCCGATGAACGAAATTTGATCGTGACAAAAAGAAGTTACTCATAATTTTCGTCGGAATTGGCACTCGGATTTTTAAAAAAAATTTCGTCAAGCGCCTTTCCATGCTGAAATTTGGCTGTGAAGGCTTCAGATGCACATTTTGCCAACGGAATCGTTCAACGAGATTTCGTTCGCACCAAAAAAATTTGCAATGGTATTTTATTTCGTCAGAGCGCACGTCAAATTTGTCAAAGTCAAAGTCAAATTTGGCACGGCATGTGAAGACAAGGTAAACGGACCAACGAACCCCAAAGTAAAATCGCGCACGCTAGAAAGCTGCAACGGGTGCTTGATTGAAAAATTATTATGGTTGCGTGATTGGTTGTCCTGGGAAAAAATACCCACCTGACTTTTAAAAAGAACATATTCATTTTAGTAGGACCCACCGAACCGCGGTTGACAGAATAATACTACAGTATCTCGTCAAATTTATTTTCTGCGCAAGCGAATTTACGCTGGCGCCATCCTGAAACTGGCACTGACTCACTTGCTATTCGTTATGTCGATATTTTTTCTGCAGTTTCTCAGTGTTTTAGATGATATTTTGTCGTTTTCCTGTGTGCAGTATTACTAACTACGGTCTTGATCATTCTCCAGACAATGTCTGATCGTTATTTCGTCTCCTTGTACATCCGGTATCATCGATTTCTTCACATGAAAGATCTTTCAGGCTGTTGCTAAGTCTCCATTTTGGAGCTTCCCAGCCCCAGATATGGCCAATATGCCGAGGTTTACTCCCATGCCTATGATGGGCAATGGGTTTCGTAAGTTTTTTTTTGTAGAATTATTCTTGTGTAGCGTATGATAGCCACTGATTTTTTTCAGGTATGAATATGCCTCCGAATATGCATCGCCCTCCAATTCCAATGGTGCGTATGTATTCATTTATTTTGTAAATAAGTTCAATTCAGCCAACTTTAATTCCCCCACCAGGACTGGCACAGCAGCAGAGTAAAGCTCCCTCCCAAGTACGTATTCAATTAATTTCGGTGACCAATGGTAATACTCGAGGTCACTACTGTGTTCGTCGGCAATATCAGTGAAAAAGCAGCAAATGACTTCATTAAGCACATTCTTGAGGTATCTTTGGCGTTTGGTTAATTGAATTCTTGATTGTTTACAGATGTGTGGCACAGTTGTGGAGTGGAAACGCATGGCAGGTGTAAATGGGAAGCTACAGGTATTGCATAGAATTTTGCATCCGTATTTGTGTAATAAATTTTTCAAATACACAGCCAAAAAGAATAATTAAGACAACGTCGAAATAGAGCTGCAAGTCTTGCAGGTATACACTGATTTCGTTTTGAAGCGTTTTGCCATTCTGCAAAATCTGACCATCTCATTTCATAAAAATTTAATATTTTCGTTTTGTGATGTCTGTAACCTTGGAATAACAGAAGAACATAGCAGATTAATAATATGTTTTGTAGGGTTTCGGATTCTGTGATTTTGCTGAGCCTTGTGGGACGTTGAGAGCACTCAGAGTTCTTAATGACTTTCAACTTGGAGAGAAGAAACTTGTCGTCAAGGTAATCACTTTTGTTGTCTGATATTTGTGATGATTTTCCTTTTTGAGGACGAGAAGAAACATCGGGAACAGCTAAAATCATATGCAGAGAAAGAGGCAGGAAGGACAGCGAAGTCTGGAAGTGAAGAATTTCCTGCCAGTGAAGAGGCACTCAAGAAGGACGAAGAAGTAATACCTGGAAAAAATTATTTCCAACCTTTTGCATATTTTAGGTTCGTCTCTCGATTCTATCCAAGATTGAGAATGAGTATCCCGATCTTGTTAAGTTTGAAGGTATTCACCATCCTTGACCGTTTATGTTAATCTATCTTAAGATGGAGAATTGTCAGACAAAGAGAAGGACGATCAGAAAGAAAAGAAGAAGGACGATGACAAAGATCCGAAAAAGGTTCAGTTCACGTTGACATTTCAAAATGTTCTTGATACCACTAGTTTCTATTAAATGTCATGAGAGATAGTTTAATTGTGCCCTTGGGTAAGTAAATGGGCCACTTCCTATAGGCTATGGCGGCTTGAGAATGAATCTCAATTTGAATGGAATCTTCGCGTAACGTAAGTGTCAATGTATCTTTTCGTTGGCCGATTTTCGTTCTGACTACTCATAACTCGTTGTCCATGTTGTCCTCTTCCATTCCTCCACATATGTTTGAATGGAGGAATGTGATAGAGTGGATGCATCCTCTCTCACGCCTTCTTCTTTCCTCCCATTCACACTTGCATGATTGCTTGTCTTTGATTCGTTGACTGGTTGCTTGTTCTGTCCTTCCCCTCACCCATTCCCTAACCCCTTCTCCTTTCAACCTCATCGTGTGTTTGTGTCGTCTCACCCTCATTCTCGTGTCATTATCTCAATCAACTCTTATAGGTGAACCCAGAGCAGAGTCCTGGGTATTGGTCTTCCTTCGGAGAGACTTGGGTATGTGTGTGAGTGGTGCCCTCACTGGTGGCTTCTTCCCCACAATTGACTGGCTACTGTAGTAATGGCTTGCAGGGCACTAACCGGTGTGAGATGTTGTGTTCGAAAAGACTTTGGTTGTGTCGATATTATTTTGTGTTACTTCTCTCTCATTCTTGCCATGAAAGACCCTCAAAGGTAAGGGGGTCGACAGCATCCATTCACTGGAGAGTAGTTATTTCCCGTTGATCTATCTATACTGTCGCTTCTTTACTGGCTACCGTAACCCACAGTAATATCTTCCTTTGCTTCATTCCACGCAGCCATTTCCCCTTTGCACACTCGTTTCCACTGCTACTTCTCCTCTTAGTGATGTGTGAGTGAGTACTTGCCCTGCTTGGTATTCCATGATTGAGGGGACTTCTTCCCTTTTCTTCCCTTTTACTTCTCCTTTCATGAGTTTCAGGCCGATCCCATCATCAACATGTGACAATGACACCCAAGTGCAAGTTTACCGAGTTTCTTTCCTCTCCTTCATTCCATCCTCCACCAGACCCTCTCATAAGTTGCACTCCTTGTATCAAACGAGCACTTGCATGCTTCTCCTGTAACTACCATTTCCATCCACTCTTGCCACATATTTCAAAAGGCGCGCATTTTGGTGGCAGAAAGGAAAGAGAAGAAAGGGTGCCACCCAGCCGAATGTGCACTGCGACGAAGGAACGAGTGAATGAATAGAGAATGTTGCAGGTTCACGCGAGTAGTGCAGGACGAAGAAGGTCCAGGAGCAGATCAGCCAGAAGTACATCAAGGGATAGAAGAGGAAGAAGATCAAGTAGATCACCCAGGAATAAGTGAGGGATGATCTATTGACTCGAATAAATCATCTCTGTTGTAGAAGACGTCGTCGTTCATCTTCTTCACACTCGTCGAGATCGTCATCATCAAGATCATCCTCATCTGACTCTTATGATTCAAGAGACAGAAGGAAGAGAGACGATGGAAAGGGAAGGAGAAGACGATCGAGGAGTGGAAGCAGGTATGAAGGTGGTACTAGTGTATTGCAGGTTACTGTAGTATTCTAACCTGATACTGTACCCTACCGTAATATTACAGTAGACTACAATACACGGGTATCAGCAAAAGTTCCGTGAAGATATAGATAATGAAAGAGTTACAGAGGAGGATCGGAGGATTGGGAAGAGGCAAGGGAAAGGAAGGAACTAAAGAGGGCTGTCAAGGAGAAGGAATCTGCATACAATTCAAGATTGAAGGAATGGGAATTACGAGAGAAGAAAGCGGTAATGATTAAGGTCAATCTACAGTGGTCATTATGACAATTGAGGCAAGGAAGTATGAGAGGGATGAACAGAAAGAGAAGTCAAAGAAGTTGGATATTCTCAAGGAGGCAAAGAAGCTCAAGGTACACATTCTCATTATATTTTGATATAGATGTACGGTATTTAGGCATTTTTGGAAGACTACGACGATGAGAAGGACGACCCAAAGTATTACAAGTAAGTGCGCTTTTCAGCAGAAGTATCGTTGAGTGTTAGAGAGGAAATGAGAGAAATCGAATCACTCAGGAGTTCTTCACTCTTTGCACGTCGTCGTGACTTCGAAAGAGAAAAGGAAGAAGATGCAAAGGACAGAAGAAAGGTCTTTATATTATCATAGTTCAGATACTGAACCGTTAGTATTGCAGGAACAGCAAGAGATAGAAGAACTGAAGAAACAGATAATGGAAGAGTCGAAGATGAAGGCAAAGAAGGATTTGGAATCGAAGGAATTGGAAGTTGAAGCAAGGAGAAGACACGAAGAGAAGGAAGCAGCTGCAAAGGCAAAGAGTCAAAGGGATGGAAGTGGATCACCCAATCCACACCAACCATTGGGACAAAGGAGAAGAGGAAGGAATGAAGGTGAGAGGAGAAGGGTAAAAGACCATGGATGTTTGCGCCATAGTTGTGGCATGGACGAATGAGCCGTCAGAATATTGAATGTGAATGATGGTGCATCTGTTCATTTCACTGTTATGGTCCCTAATGCTCTTGTCTTTCACGCGAGGGAGAAGGATGGAATGGGAAGAGAAGAAGGGGAATTGTAGATGGAAGTTCGAGTAGTGAATCTGGAGGAAGTGAAGATGAGAAGGAGGAGGGAGCAGAGGATGAGGATCAGGAGAATAAGGATGGAATCATGAAGGAGGCAAGCAAATGGAGTACTGGTTAGTTATACTGTAACTGATTACTGTATCACAATGACGATTCAGTTCATGTGGATACTCCCAATTCAAATGGTGGATCTGGTACAGGTTTGATCTGTTCATTGTAGTTGACGTAGATAGATAGATTCTTATATGCATTGAGACAATAAACGCGGTGAAAATGATTATTGATAATAGTAATGATGATTGTATAGTATGACTCACATAGATGATTATTGTTTATGCTTAGGCACCTCGACTCCCGTCAATGCCTCCATTTCTTCTCCCATTGCTACTGCAAGGTTTGACGTTCAAAGAGTCTTTTCAACCAAATACATTTAAGTCGGTCTCCATTGATGACATCTGCCCCAATTCGATTCAATGCACTCAAACAGCCCGCTGCCTCTGTCTTCGGTCAGTATGTGATGGGATGCCTGTCGGGTTGAAAGTGTCAATTAGCGGCGAAACATCAATCAAATAAACTTTCTGTCTTTATGTTATATGCTTTCCCCTTTCTTTCTATTTATGCTTAATAGATGTCTTTATATATTTCTCCATTGTTACATTCTTGTAGGAGGAGATGACGATGAAGATGAGGAAGCACTTGTGGCAAAGAAGAAGTTGAATCCATTTGTGATCACACAGGAAGAGAGGATAAAGACAATGACACCTGGTGAGAAGAGAATGAAAGAAGATAAGAGAACTGTCTTGTTAAGGAGAGATACGAAAACTACAGAAGGAAGTGGCAGATTCCATCCCATCAGGAAAAGGCAAGTGAAGTAAACAACAGTTGATGAATAGTGTGTGCATTCAGAAGCCCTGTTTGAATACGAAGTCAAGTTTGAGTTGTTTGAGAAGGCAGACGCCATGTCTAGGATTAGGCCATGGATAACAAAGAAAATAAAGGCGAGGACATGGAAAGGAGAGTGATTGTGATAGAATGCATTGATAGGAGTACATTGGAGAAGAAGATGCTTCTCTCATTAACTTTATCTGTGAGAAGGTACAACAAGGAGCGAAGCCGGATCAGATTCAGAATGATATTAGTATGGTGAGTTCTTTGGAATGAGGAGAGTATCACATGTCTTTTCCCCTTTTAGATCATCGATAATGAGGCAGAAGTATTCGCTTCAAAGTTGTGGAGGCTTCTCATATACGAGAGTGAATGTGCTTCAAGAGGAATTCCTGCCAGTACTTCCAAATGAATTCATTCGTCACATCTCATCGGGACTCTCGATTGAGGAGACACTGCTAACATTTGTGATGCAAATTGATTCCTTATTGTTACTAAAGTTGCTTTAGTTTATTGCAGAGATCGTGTTTTATAAGACCTGTGCTGTTTTGTTAGATTTGTGCGCCATCATTAGCTCAGCGACTCAATATTCTCGTTTCCCTCTTCTCGCAAGATACACTAACTTTCGAGTTGTATTTCCGTGACCTCTGAAATTTATTACAATAATAATTCCAAATAATTATGATGAGTCATGAATGTACATGTTACTTTACTATCAAGGTAATGTTCTACAAAATTGTTTTAATTGCTTACCTTTTCCATTGTCCATTTAGAATCAAATGAAGTATAGTTTTCAAGTTCTTGAGTACAGTGCATAATAACCATGTTTAATGGCATTCTCATATTTTTGGTCTCTTCCTAGAGAAGTGGATGGAATTGGTACATTGAGATGGCCCCTTGTCCATTGAGTCTTGGATGGGCAATCAGTCTCAGACAGGTACAATACATTCTATTACTGTAGTCAAATAGCCATTGCAGATGGAGTCTCTTGGCCATTTTGAACTTCTCTTCAGAAGGGCATTACAATGTCTTCCCCAGGAAGATGTTGCATCTCAAAGGAGGTAAGACTCAGTACTTCTCTTCATACTACCCCGATGTTCAGATTCCGTTATCGTGATGATTCCCTTGCGTGTATACTTGGTCGTCTGATGGTTAGACGTGCAATGACTGAAATGGATGTCAAGTGGGCAGATGTTTGAAATTACTCGTTATTTTCACACCGTACTCCTTACTTTCAAGGTGGGCAATCGTCTTACACGAACAACCCGAGGAAAACCCATTGATGTATTAGATGAACTTCGATTCAATGTGTCTCATCAAGTGTGAATATCCATTTGTCATTTCATACATCAATGATTGTTCCAGGGAGATGTTGTAGTTCTGGCAGGAAGTTCTCATGAGGAGGATGGAGAAATAGGAGTGGATGTAATGAAGATAGATGAATGCATTGAAGGTACAACTGAATCTTTATCCATTCGAAATTTATCGGATGGAGGAATTATATATATATAGATTTATCTAATATATATTGGGACTATATAGTGAGAGAAATGATTCCAGGGGCAAAGACTCGAGTGGAACGACTACGAAAGGCATTCACTCCACGTGAAAGAGAATCTATGTTGAAATGGACAACAGAGAGGGAACGGTAGAGAATGTTGAGTATTGAGAGTACTGTCAAATAATATCAGATGGACTTCCTTCTATCGTCATTGGTGTTTGAAGGAGTCTGTTCTGAAGGCAACCGGAACTGGAATTAGTGAAGATCTCGGAGCACTCGAATTTAGACTCAACGACAGTGAAGACCATCAACCAGGTACTGTAGTTTTATACAGTATATTTATACTAATATTGATTGGTTATTCAGGATGTCTCATCACGAGTACTGTATACTACCAAAATGGGAATCTGCAGAAGAAATTTGCCTTCGAGGAGAGTTTCATAGGTGAAAATCACGTAGTGGCCGTTTGTAGGATACTAAGAGGAGACAAACCAAAGCAGTGAGTATTCATTGCCATTCGTATTGTGTATGATCATGATTTCAGTCGGAATACTGGAAAAGACCATTTATTCCGGATGGTTGATATGGATTTCTTGCTGGAGACAGCGACAGTAATCGAGCCATTGGATGATGGAGGAGCAGAGGAATTCGCTATTTTTGATGCCAAGAAGTGGAAACCATTTTAGACCTCAATGTGTAATAAAGTATTTTATTGATATTGTGTATTGTATTTATTTATGTATTGCTGACTACCAACCGTTGTATGGCGGTGATTGTATCTGTATGTCTGTTTTCACCCTCATCGTCATCCTCATTCTCGAATACTTTCTCCTCCTTGTCTCATGCCTGGTTGCACTCCTTATTAGCTTCCTATTCCGCTCCAACTAAGTGATTGGATCTCTATCTGAACGGTCGCTCCTGTCTGGGGGGGGGGGGGGGGGAGGACAGCGGGGAAGAGGGTTAAAACCAGTACCCCCACGGCTGACAGTAACCCTTTTCAATGGGAA
>JACMIF010000686.1:0-12977 GCA_014805445.1 Diplogasteroides magnus
CCAGAAGGGAAGGCACCTCGTCCTGAACGGATTCTCAAGGATACTGTAGGAGAATCAAGATCCCACATAGGCGTCGATGCCAAGCTTCTTGAGGATATGAGTCACACGGGGCTGCAGAGAACGCGAGGAGTTGCCTGAATCAGGGAGATGTCCGGGTTTTTGAGGGAAACGCTGACGAGAAGAGGAAGTGTCGTCAGAGGCAGTGTCTGCAGAAGAAGAAGACCTTCTCGAAGAGGATAAAGAACCATCTCAAGGAGACGAGTATTTAAATGTTCCGTCTATTCAGAGTGAACGACTGTCAAATAACAATTCATGAATGACAAACTGGTCGTTTTGGATGAAGAGACTGAATTCCTTGTGATGGAACATCTCGATGATCCTCCTGTAAACAACGGAAGTCCCATCATCTGATGGATATCCTCACTGGATGAGCCATCAGAAGAGGCAGAAGCATTGGAAGTACGACGGACACGACGAGATGATGATACTGTAAACAACACAAGTTCAATCGATAACTATCACAAGTTGAACCTGAGTCGGTATCGGAGGCGGATCCCGTATTGTTGACAGTAGTCACTGAGGAATCGTAGAGAAGCTAAAAGGCCCCAGTCTTCCTCAATCAATTGACAGTTACTGACAGCCCTGTCCTCCTCATTGGCAAAGATGGGAAACATAGCCTCTGCGTATGCGTGCACCTCAAGTATTGATCTTTGATCTCTTGATCTCTCACCTCCATTGCAAGTTGACGCTGCTTCGAGTTTTGACGAAGATGTTGCACTACAATGAACGTATTGTCGATCTCTTCTGAATGGGGGACACGAACTGAGTCTGGATAGTTCATTCGAGAGTTCCTGCAGATCATTTGCTGCCTGTGTCTGAAGGACTATTTCCATTCCTTTCTCCTCTTTCCTCCAACCTGAACATTCTCCGGGACGTCCTTAAACAGAGTCTTTGCCTGTGGTTCCATAGAGGCAATCTCAAGGGCTGATGCCTGCAAAGTCATGTCATTCCATCACGAGATACTGTAGGTATACGGTACCTGAGTGCGAACTGCGATGAATTCGTCCCATACATTTCCAATGTTGGACATCTGATTGGTCATCTTCGATTCCTCCTTTGAGAGTGAAGCCACTCTACACTCCATCGTCCTCACTTTGAACAGAACGTCCTCCAACTGCAAAGGGATACGGTAGGTACAGTGGTCTGGTACGGTGGTCTTTTTTTCCCATTCACCTATGATACCCAAGTGACTACCAGAGACGAACCGACCGCACAGGACGAGGACAAAGGATAAAGTGAGAGGTTGAACACCCAATCAAATGAATTGTTTACTCATTTTCGCAGTGAAATGAGTTCATGGCAGTGGGTCAAACCCTTGCCTACTGTATACCTCGGATGTCTTCCTTCTCCACTCCATCATCTCCTTCTCCGCCATCTTGCTCTCCATTTCGTTTTTCCTCTCCATTCCTTCAAGTTGCTCCGTGATCTAGAAAAGACTCAGTTGTCGATAGCCGTTGGATACTATATCCTCCTCACATTGTCGAATGTGCGTCTCTTCGCCTGTTCATCAGTATGCAGGGCGGCCTCCAATTCACGCAACTTCTGCACTTCTCCCGATCGAGCGATCGTCAACTGAGTCATACGGTAGGCATCGTCAACTGACTCGCGTTCTCACCTTATCGCAGACCTTCTGCACTCGATCTGCCATGGAGATGAGATGGGTACGGGCCTGAGGATACGATAGTCAATGATCAGTTTGTGATTGTAAGTACTGTAGTTAGCCCCAGTTCATTATTGTCAAAGGCCCCCTGGTTGTTTTCCCATCTGGCATCATTAGAGGAATTTTCGCATGTGTGTCTACACTATAAAATACGATGAAAGGGCGGCTATCGGAAGAAGAGATGAATGAGGAGAAGAGGAGAGGTTATGTAGACGTTCACAACAATGGGGGAATACCGTATTCTGATCCCAATTATTGATTGATCCACCGTAATCCCTCACTTGTGTATCGATGGGAGACTTGGCAGGCGATATCTCAGGAAGGACCGATCGAGAGGAGCACATTGGAGAAGTGGCAATAGAGGAAGTGATGAGGTCACAAGCGTTCACCCAGTTACTCCTGAAATGGATTACGATATTCAGGGAATGGGAGGATTACGTTTTCGACTTACCCACAATCCCTCTTCTCCTTGTCGTTGAAGGAGACGAGATCGTCGATCAAGGAAGGAACGGAGGACGCACTCGATGAACGACTGGAGGGCATCTTGAGAGAATTGGGGGGCTGCTGCAAGGAGTACTGTATTTCAATTGGGTCGCACACATGACAGCATACGAAGAATCTGCTCGTTGATAGATCTTCGACTAATTCATCACGGTAGAGAATGGGACCAACAGCGAAGCGAGTTGACCGCATGGCAGAGGGGATAGAAGAGAGAATGAGTGGATGAAATAGACTCCAATCACTCGTTCCTCTATTACAGATCTTCTGAGATAGTGGAGCAGAATGAACACAGACGATAGCACTGTTTTCAACCGGAGACGAAAATATATAATATATAAGAAAATATTACTGTTGGGATGATTGGTTGACTTTCTGAGAAGGGATGTTCTATGATATATGAGCGTCTTCATGTGTTTCCTCTTCCCTTTTCCCCTGAATGGTGGTATTCTTCAGCTCTTCGAGCTCACAAATTCTTCAAAGGTTAACTTAGTTCGCTGGTTTGATTACTGTAGTGTTCAAAAGAAGCAAATATAATGTTTACCCTTTGTTGCAATACTATGCGGGACGTTTGAAATTCATTCAAAATTGATCAGTTTAACCGGTTAACCAGACTAGTTAGCCAGTTTTTCGTAGCTTTTGCGCTCAAGGGCGGTTTATATGGGATATTTTGTAGAATGTTATTCAGGAATGTCAGAGAATGGGAAACACTATTCCTTTTATGACGACGTTGTTCTCGAAGAAAATGAACCATCTTCATCCACATCTGTCAAGGTACGTGCTCCCTGAAAACGTAATGCTCTCTTTCAACGAAGTCATATGATGTGATGATTGTCAAGGAAATAGTGAAGGGAAGGAATGCGGGATAGGTAACAATTGTGACATTTCATCATTTTTCGATACAGATGGCCGCAGTTGTCAAATCTTTGTGTGCATCAGACTATGCATTGAGTGAGGGTCTTCCTGGATCAGGTACGGTATCACTCTATGATTGGATTACTATATGTATTGAAGGAAGACAACAACACTTTTTTCACTCGTTCTATCTGTTGCCCTTGGAAGAAGTGTCCTCCTAACTGCATACACTCATTCTGCAGTAGACAATCTACTCGCAAAGATATCCCAAGTGAGATAGAGACATATTTTATCGTTCCATTATCATACTGTATATATTTATATTGAATATATGAGTGTGGGAACAAGATGGGAGTATATGAAGGGATGAAAAATAAGTTAAAGCTTTGTACATGAATTGCATAATGATATTGAATTAGATGCCAGCATTGATTGATCCACTTCCATTGAGTCCTTCAATGAATGAATCAATAATAGAAGATGGAATGATGTCCTCACCTCCAGCTACTCCTCCTGCAGCATTGACCACTCCATTGAGTGCCCCTCCAAGTGCTCCTCCCAATGCCCCCACTCCCTTCACTGCCCCTCCTGCAGCCCCTGCAGCCCCTCCGACCAGACTCGTTCCTGCATCAGCTGCAGCCTGCAGTCCAGCCCCAGCCATTGATCCCAGACCACCAACAACTCCTCAATATCTCATTCTATTCCATTCTCAGTCCTCTTCTCACCATTAGCTCCATCAACAGCCCCATTGACTGCTCCCTTTACTTCCTGTCCCAATCCTCCTACTCCATTGACAGCCCCATTAACAAGAGCTCCACCTACTCCTGCCAATCCTCCACCAAGACTACCCGCTCCCTTCAACAACCACACTCCTTCTTCATCTTCATAGAGACACTCACCTCAGCTGCAGCAGTGAGTGCAGCTGCAATGGCTGCAGCAATCTGTGCAGCAACATTTGCACTGGCGTTTCCTGCTGCACTGAATCCTCCATTGGTGGATCCTCCAAGATTGAAACCAAGTCCAATGGATCTCTTCTGTGGAAGAGAATGGATGGGAGAAAGAAGAAGGAGAATAAGAGGAAGAAGAATTGTCACACGAGACATCACTTGATCTGTTCCGATGGTCACTCTTCCTCACAGTCATCCCTTTATACTGATTGGAATGAAGTGAATTGATGAGACTTATCCAATGCACTTTCCCACTTTATTCCACCGTTGTGCTGTCCATTCCATAACAAGGTGACTTCCACCGTGCATTTATGCAAATAGATGTAAGTGGTGGTCGTTTGGACTGTGTCAAAGAATAGATCATCACAATGAGTGACAAGTACAACTGATGGGGGTGTCTGATGTGGTCGAATGCAGGGCTGGGACAGAAAATAATTTTTTTTCTGAAACAGAAAACAGAAATTTCTGTTTTCAAAAACCAGAAAAAACAGAAAAAACAAAACAAAAATTTTATGTCAGAATAACTAGTGTAAGAAGCGATTTTCAGTTCAAAATATCTAGCGCTTAAAACTTCTTTTTTTCTTTCAAAAAATTTATGTTTCTGCTCGGAAATTTGACGCATGTCCAATCAATTTCATGATTGGAAGATACTCTGGCATCAAAATCTTGTGCTCACATGATTTTGATACCAGAATATCTAGTGTAAGACGCCATTCTATGTTCAAAATATCTAGTGCTTAATTTTTCTGTTTTCTGTCAAAAAATTTCTTTTTCTGCTCAGAAAATTTTCCGCTCGAAAAATGGCCAGAAAACAGAAAAAACAGAAAATTCAGAAACAGAAATTCCCAGCCCTGGTCGAATGATATGAATTCAATGTCCAAAGTCCCATTTGCCCATTCTTTGCAAGAGATTTCATTGTTCCATCTCATGAAATTGCATTTTAATGATATTGGAACAGTTAAAAGAGTGCATTTCTCATTCGTCTAGTCTTCTCGGAGCGGTTTTCTCTAGGTCCGATAGATGACCTCTCTGCAGAGATTAGACGAATTGGAAAGGCATTTTAAAAACTATTTTAGAATCCCTAATCGGAGTGTCCTATTAATGGTCCGCATTATTCTTCTTCTTCTTCTTTAGCACTTGGACTCATGTCAACTTCTTCGTCTCGGTCGTCGATCTTCTGTTCATCCATCGGTTTCTTTCATTCTTTTCCATTCCAAAGGCCATTCATGTTCAGGTGGCTCATCTCACATTGGAAGAGAAACTCAAATGTGCAAAGGATCCTAACGAGAAGTACGACTTGGCAACGCTTGCACTCGCATCTACGGTATGGCATGGATAGTATCCATTGGATACTGTAGAGAACCTGTGGTTTCTATTCATATAATGATAATTGAAGAATGCAAATATTCTTCATGTCACATAGATTACATTTGGTACTATTCCAACATCCATCTATCATAATATACTAGCCATTTGATGTATTGTACCATTTAGCCTGTAGTAGCTACTTCATCCCTTTCTGTTTCCACTCATCCACTCTTCTCATGGATTTATAAAAGCTAACTAATCATACATTGGTTCTTTCACTAGATTAACTCAATTTCATACTTGGCCGCTGCGATACCTCAATATGATGTGATTGTACATACTCATTATTTGATAACTTTGTCCACGGACTTGTTCAATCAGTTCCATTTTGCTTATTGATAAACCTGTGGAAACAAAACTGGTTGAGATCAGTTTAGTCAAAACGTATAAAACTACAGTGCATTTGCGAGACAAACGAAGGTTAACAAAGTGAAAATGTCTAGAAAAGTGAGGGTATGCATAACACGGAAATGATAAGCATCTTTATTTAGATGGCTTCATAGTGGCTATCGTCGACGGTATTGTAGATAAGTCCCTCCTGAGACAATTCCTCCAAAGCAACTCTGAATGCAATTCATCATAGACGATTACGTTATATTTGAACTGACTTGATCTGATTGGAAGGAATCCTGAGTGCAGTCGCTATCTGTTCCACTTCCATATCCTACAATACTCTATTCATTCCCCTCCCTCTCTCCTTCTTCCTTACCTTCCTATCATCATCTCCTGCATTGAGTCTTGCCTTATTGAGTGCCTCCAGAATCTGTAACCTCTCTCCTTCCCCTCCCCTCCCTCCCCTTCTTCCTCACCTTGTCTCTCATATTTCCTCCTCCCATGGCTGCAGATGCATGTGCGGGACGACTCGGAGTGCTCTTTAACAACTCAATTCATCATCATTCACAACAGAGTATTGTACCGTAGAAGGAGCAGCGAATCCTCCACCCATTCTCGACTCTCCTCCATCTTTGGGAACAGGAGCTCCTGCAGCACATCCTGTCAGGAAGGATCCATCACCAGAACGGAGAAGGGAAGGAACACCCTGTAAGGACACTATATTCAAACCAGAGTTGGGCGTTCATTTCGTTAAACCGTTAATTTAACGGTTTGGAGTCGTTAAATGTAACGACGAATTTTTAGAGTATTTGTATCCCTTTTTTGAAAAGTCGAGATAAGTTGGCAATTTGCCAAATTTTAAAGAGGTCAAATCGATTGCGGATTACTGCGCCCAAAATTACTCTATTTCGTGACATTAGTAGGCCTGGGCTCTACAAATCTGAAGTTAAATATCAAAGTAAATATTAACGGCTTTTTTAACGAAAATAACCGTTAAATCGTTAAATTTAACGCCCAGCTCTGATTCAAACACGACATGGGGTGCACCAACCTTCTCCCAGTACAACTTGGCAATCTCGACTTCTTTCAGGAAACACTGATATTCCAGAGGATCCTCCACTGGACGAACCTTTAGCAATTAAATGGCTTTAAAAAATGAAACTGAAAAATAACCTTGTATGTGACCATAGTCACCTCCCCATTAAAAGCACGCAGTTTGCCTAAGATAAAGCATGTAGCCTTGATGGTTATTTATAACCAACCAGCAGCGAAAACACGAGTTCCAATAGCAAGAGCGGGAGTCTCAGTAGGAACCTCATCATCAGACTGAAGAGAATCAATAAGAAGGCATAAGATGTTCACACACCAATCCATCATATGTGACGACAGTGAAATGTGCATTAGGTTCAGTAGGATCTGACAGTACATACTGTCTCGATGCCTGCTCATTCTGCACCTCAACGATGTCTCCGATAATCTGTGCCTGAAAAGGATGTCATAATTACGTTCATAATCTAGGTACAAACACAGGCAAACGCCATGGTTCCGTACTCAATCTTCTCATCATTCAGTTGAGAAAGGAATACGATTGGGACAGGGATGGGCAACTTCTCAGCCACTTTAGTCGTTTCTGCGTCCTGCTATAAAGAAACATTGCTTGCTATGGTTAATTATTGGGAAACGAACTCGATTGCCGGTATCAGTGGCGAACGATGTATCTCCTCCCCAACCTGCATCTCCTCCGAAGCTCATGTCGAATCCAGACATTTTCTAACCAAAGCAAGTAGTATTATACACACTAAAGCAAGAAATTCAACATAAATAGCAACATAAGGCTTGATAAAGGGAAGAATAGACAACTTTTGTTCCGCCAATGAGTTCAAGCATGAAAATTTCCCGCATTTTAGGATTACTGTATGCAACACAACATTTTTAGACAGATCACAATTTCGTTAGAATTCCAGCATTTTACATAGACTTTTGATTTTTTTTTACAACGTAACAGATCATAAACACAAGCTATCGCTGCTAAAGCAACTTATTTGTGACAAAATCGGCTGAAAAATTCCCTAAACAAAATCGTGTAAAAAATTAAGAAATAACAGAAAAGTTGCTGTAATTTTAGCGATATCTGTCGTGCTGTAATTTGTCTTATTTTTATAAATTTTATTAATCTCAATTTTCCACCTGAATTTGAGGCATTTTGAGGGTTTTTTTCTACTTCAGGACGTATTAGAAGATGACGTCTCTAGCTCGTCAGCTAGAGGCTCTCTCCTCAGCTGTAACTGAACAGCTAGGAGTCGATTTGCAACATCCTTCGCTACTGTTTGAGAAGAAGGAAGCTGCAGCTCTCGACCGAGAAACTGTTTTCAAGATCGGTGGGCGGAAATATTGATGATCTCCATGTGTACATTCTATAGGATGCGCTGGGTTCACGCAGTTGAAGACCCTCGACAAGGAGTTCAAGAAAGACAATGAACTGTTTGAGGAAACTTCAATTGATGCTCAGAGGTAAGGTTATCATTATTATTATTTGCGAATTTGACAACTATCTTGATAATTTGCTTTAGGCTACTTATGAACCGTCAAGAGAACACGGCTCTAGGAGAGAAAATTGAGCGATTTCTTGTTCGACTCCTACCGTATCTTCAGCACTTTGCTGCCCAGCAAGCACTTGAATGGTTGATCTACAAATATCATGTTCGTACCATATATCGAATTTATTTTCAAGTATTCTTGTGCTTAGATCCACTCGTACAATGCCGAGTTCATCATTGCTAATTTTCTTCCCTTCCACGAATCGAATATCTTCGGCAGATTGTTGGGCACTCTCCAGTACAATTTTTCTTCCTCTAAGGATTGGTATTTCATTGCGGTGAGTTCGTTTTGCGGCTATTAATACTTGCTAACCTATTGACAATTTGAGGACTTTGCTAAAAGGAGACAGCACATTCCATTCAATGCTCTCGTGAAACATGCTCATTCTGGTAGTCATTCTCTTGTTTCACGAATCATTTCACAAATGGAAAGAAGTTTGGAGGTATTCCATCATTTAATGCACAATGAAGTCATTCGTTTCAGTTGGTGGGCGAAGATTATCTGGAATCGAAATGTCCCATTATCTTCTCATTTCTTGCTAAACTTCTCTTAGAGACTCTCAGTCCTTCTCATCCAATTGATGATTCTCTTCTTTCTAAGATCATTCCAATTCTGGCTAATGGAATCAGGTTCATACCCTGAATAGACAATAGGTATACTATCGTTCTTTTCAGAAGTAAACTGTTGTCATTTCGTCTCTCCTCTCTTATGGTTGTATGTCAACTGTCAATTGGCACCAAGTTAACACACAATACGGTGCACTCCATTCTCAAGCTGCTCATAATGGTTCATTTCCCGTTTCTTTGCTATTTTTCAAAGCAAATTGCAGAAACTTCGACCAGAGACACTAAAAGAGTCTCTAACGACTATTGTAGTTATGACACAGCAGCAGACAGTCGACAGTTTCTCCTCCAAGTATATTGAATAGTTGCTCTTTCAATATACGATTCCTCTTACAGGGCCATGTGCAAGTTGTTGAAGAGAGAAGATCTTCGTTGTATCGCTACCACCATGCAGGTTCGATGCACTAAGTTAAATAGTCTCAAGAATGCATGTCGTTTCAGATTTTGGCCAGACAATCTAATTTATCTGCATTTTTCTCCGCTCTCTGGAATTCCTTGTACTCCATCATTGCCGATCCCGGTAATTAGTATTAACTAATTTTGGAGAATTTGGCCTTTTATTCCGAAAATTAGTATTGAAATTGTTTCTTGAGAATTGGCTGACTGTGAGGCGTCGGCAGTGATTCTTCTGACTGCTTCTCTCGATTCACTCACTGGACCACAATTCACTGTTCTATTGGAGAAGACTCTTGCACATGTCTCAGACGACAGGAAACTTCCCTCTAAGATGCATGATGAGTTCCATGCACTGGCAGCCAGGTACGGTATCCTACAGTACAAAGAGATGAATAGTCGATTACAGATACTCGGATGAGTTCAATACTGTATACAAGGAATGGAAGATCAAGGACTCCAAAGTGAGATTTGTCATTTCTCATGTTATCATGTGTTGTCCATTGTAGGCTCTGAAGTCTTTGGTCTCGTCATGCGATCTACAGGAATTGATTATTGTTGATGGAATGTTGACAAAGAAGAAGAAGAAGACTGAAAGTGTAGAAAGAATGGAAGTGGATGAAGAGAAGCCTGTGATTATACTTGTGAGTGAATGAAATGATGGAAAGAAAGGACTGATTGTGTAGGATCCCCTATCAGTTGCACTTGAAGCAGCTGCTACAATGGGAGAAGTCGTACTGAAAAGGGAGAAGTTCAGTGGAGATCCAATCAAAAAGTGTATGGGATGGATTGGAAAGAAGGAATGGGATAAGGTAATCATTCCATCTACTCATTCATTCATCTATGTGTATAGGTATCATGGGCAGTGGAAGAGATGTCTTCTCGTGTATCATATCTACAAGGACAACTAGAGGAAGATCTGGAAGACTTGTTCATTGAATTGCTCAGAGTTGGTTGCTCTTTCAATCTTAGTGTTCTCTGTTTTGTCTTCCATTAAGTGTATGATCTCTCAATTACAGGTAACTGTGGAGAGACCGAAAGGTTTCATATTGGATGGAGTGAGAGATTTGATGGGAATGGTGAGTGAATGGAAGAAGAGAAGGAATGAAAGATATTGAGATTCCTCTATCGGAGAAGTTCATCCTTGAATTATTGGAGAAACATGATGGAGAAGGAAGTTGTGCTAAGAAGGGAAAGAAGATGAATGGAAGTGGTGGAAGTGGATTGGAGAAGTATTTCAATGGAGAGAATGAAGAGTCATGGCATAGAAGACTCATTCTCACTCTACAAGTATGCTGATTGTTGACATATAGTGAGAACTCTTTTCTATCCAGGCATTACAATTGACTCCCAAACTGAAGGCCTCCAACAAACTCCTTACTATTCTATTTGACTTCGTTGTACAGTAAGTGTCACAGTGATACTCTTACTTCATATACAGTCGTCATCTTTTCATAGGATGAAAAATATATGATTTGAGGATGAATGTAATGGAAACAACGGAGAATGTCCATTCGATCCTACAAGGATCCATTGCAGTCTTGTTGAGACTCCTTCAACAGCCAGGTCATTCATTACACAGCTTTCATTTGTTCACTAAGCATACAACATGATTAATAGTGTTTATTTGAGGTGGATATTCAATCGAATCATCTGATCTTCGTATGGATTGTGTTGTGGATGGAATGAGGGCCACTCTCTCCCATCATCTTCTTCGGTTTGTCTCATTCCATTCCCTTCCCTCTATCCTTTTCATAACAGAGATGCCCTTCGTCTCCTCACTGCAGCTGTCAGAGTTTCACCTGTGAGTTGTGTGTTGGTTGTACAAGTGTTGATTGTGTGTTGTTGTTTAGAAGAGTGTTGTGTCTCATGTTCTCTCCATCTTCACATTCATGGGTGCAGGTCTACTCAAGTGAGCAACTCATTCCATTCTCTATATCAATATTCTCTTCAGGAAGGACAATGAACTCACTCTTTCTATCATGGAAGACACTCTCAATGCACTATTCACTGCTGTTGTGTCTGAGGGAAAGAAGGTAATCCCCCCTCCCACTCCCTTTCATCATACCACTACAGACTGACATGGAACAACGACTTGTCTCTGTATGCAAGATCTTCTCTGCCTCCATCAATGACATTCCTGCCCATCGGTGAGTGTCCCTTCCCCTCTCTTTATCCCCCTATCCCTCCAGTCGTGCCCGTGCCGCTCGTTCCATTGCCCGTGCAGTCGGGGAAGTCAATGTGGGTACTGTAATGGAAGTGATGGTGGAAGGATACTGTGCCAAATGGCAGAGGAGTACACAAGGAGACACAAGGAGTACAAGGAATGGAGAACAGGTGGGACTTGATGAAGTATATCAAGGGAACACTTTCTATCCGATACTATGCGTACTGTCTATCCACTGTGTACTTCTGTTAAAGATTCTCTCGAACCAAGACTACTGTATTCTTGCATTCACTCTCATTATCAGGATGCATACGAGGACATGGCATCAGAATTGTTGTCTGCATTCCCTGCAGTCACTCAACTATCAATTCTACTCGATGTTATCTCATTCATTCTTCGATTGGGAGGAGATCACATCAAGAGTCAGTCCATTCCCCTCTATCCACTCTCTTACAGTATTCCTTTGAGAACAATCCGATCGTAGTGTATTGGATCGATCGATCTTTGACCGTAGTGCACAGTCGTTGCCTCGTCTTCGACACTTCAGATTCCTCCTATTGGGAGTTGTTGTGAGAGTATTGAGTAAGAGAAGTTTATATGAGGAGGTTAGTCATTGTGTTTTGTATGAAATGATTGTCATTCATTCAGTTGGCTTCATCCTCTGATTCTTCTCTATTGATTTCTCTTCTTCCCATCGCTCGTCGTCTTCTTTCTTCTTCTGTTGATCTGGATGAATTCTCCTCTTCTGAGAGTACAAATGCTGAATCAGCAGAGGGAGAGGGAGGGGCGTCCCTTCGATATTGGATTGCATTTGCATCCAGGGCAGAAGTGGTTGCAGACAAGGTACTGTAGTCATACTGTAGTGTGATTGAATGCATGCCATTGTCAGCTTCGTCATTTGATGCCTGGAGGAGTGGCAGCTCAGTTGATCACAGCAATTCTGAAGGATACAAAGACTGATGGAAGACTGAGAGAGAAGGTGGGAGGATGGAAGGGAAGGAAAGAACCAATCATTGTTTCAGGCACTACAATTGGCAAATGTCAAGTTGTTGACAGAGGGAGGATTCTGTGTTGATAGAGAAGAGAATGATAGACATCTCAATGCACTGGCTGAGACTATGAATCCATGGATTCATCCTGCCAAGACAGCTGACAAGGTACTGTACTATTGGAATTAAGTTCAGGTACCTAGGGACTCAAAAAGATCTCCGGCTATATTGACTGCTTTTAAGGTCACTAACTGCTCAAACATAAAATATTTTGTTCAATTCAAATGTATTCTAGGCTAATTGAAAGGCGAGGAAATGCTGTATACTAGTGTGGGGTGACCGAATAGTAGTGTTAGCTATTTCATTTTTTCGCGTCATTCTCTCCTCTGCCCGGTCGTTTCGCACTTGCTAAAGATGACCGCACGGGGAAGAGTAATGACGAAGAGTGGAACCAAACACGCCGAATATCGAATACGCCGAATATTT
>JACMIF010000686.1:13077-23177 GCA_014805445.1 Diplogasteroides magnus
TCGCACTTGCTAAAGATGACCGCACGGGGAAGAGTAATGACGAAGAGTGGAACCAAACACGCCGAATATTTGAATATTTGGCTCACTCTTCTTCATTACTCTTCCCCGTGCGGTCATCTTTACCATGTGTGGGACGGCCGGGCAGAGTAGAGAATGACGCGAAAAAATGAGATAACTAACACTAATATTCTGTCCCCCACACCACTGTATACCCTTTTCTTTTTCATGCATAGGCACAATCTAGAAAAAATCAACTTTGCATTTTTTTCAGATTGTTCTATGCCAAAATGCTGCATTCTCTCTCAAACTGATTGCCAAGCATCTTCGTCCCACAGCAGACTCTACCGTACTCACTGCAACAATGGAGAATTGCACGAATACGGTAAGTGAAGCATCAATGGATGGACAGTTCGCATTTGTTGTTTCAGTTGAAGGAATGGTCTTCATTGGATGAAACTCTCGTTGGAAACATGTTGTTGTTGGCTGGAGAACTTATCAGGTTAGAGCTTATCGTCCCTTACAGGGGTAAACAATTACAAAAAACAATTTTCAAAAAATAAATCAAAAAAATATTTTTTGACCCTTAAAAAAATCAAAAAATTCAAAAAAATATTTTTAAAGCCTTTGAAGCTGCACAATAACATATTTTTCTCATTTTCACTTCGTTAATATATTGACTAATATTGTTTGAATATGCGATTTGAGTGAGAAATTTAGCTCGAAATAAATTCAAAATCACTTCAATTGTCATAAAAGAACTTTCACCAATTTTTCTATAATTTTCCAGAATATTTTTTTGAAATCTTATTTGATTTTTGTAAAATATTATTTTTGAAAATTTTCAAAAAAATTATTTTTTGACCTTTCCCAAAAAAGTTTTAAAAAACTAAAACCAAAAGCCTAAAAATGCACACCCTTGGTCCCTTATTCTAGGTTACTGTATTTGTGTTGAGGAGTCACAACATGAGTGCCACCCTTCTGAGTGCACATCCACTCATCAATGTCTGTTGTGCCATTCTACAAGAGATTCTCACTGCAAAGGTATTCCAAGATGACTACAGTAAGGTTCAATTGTATGATTGTAGAATGAAGAGAGACTATCTGTTGATTCTCCTTCCTCTTCCACTCCTGTACCCAGTAGAAGACAACGAATCAGACAACAATCTCTGTGTGGAAGGAGACTCGGATCAGACACAATGCTGGTTACTCTTCTCATTCTATCTCACTCTATATCATCTAACATTGTAGATCTGTGCATTGACTTGCACTCAACGTATTCTTGATCATTTGGGAAGATTCGTCACTTCTTCCCTTCACAAAGTGACTGTTCTCATTGCAAGGTCTCACTATTGTTCACTTTTCCTCAAATGAAAGAGTTGTTGACAGATTGGCCCCTCGATTCGGATTAGTTGGAGGAAAGGAATTGGAAGGAGTTGAGAAGACAAGAGATGGAAGAGGAAGTATCGAATTCAGGTTAGATAGACAAGACATTATGAAAGATAATGATTACATTGTAGACTTCAATTGATTCGCAAGTCTCTTCTCTCATTGGATGCACGTATTGTACTTCCTGCTGTGATGGAAGGAGCGAAAGAAGTGAAAGGAGAAGAGGTATCACAAGGTTACGGTAGACAATGAATGAATGAATCACTTTGAGAAACCCCTCTCATGGCTATTGTCTCTTCTTACTTCTTCATTCACTCAAGCTGATAGATCATGGCTTGTGAAACAAGAGAGTATTCTTCTCGATGGTCTATTCAGACCACTTTTACAACATAGATCAGAAGAGAGAAGAGTAGAAGTAAGTGAAGATATGAGATATCCAATCATTCCCTATATAGCAATTGGAGTCAATCTCTTCACTCGAGAGTGCAGTATTCGAATGTTTCAATGCTTTCGCTGAGAATGTCACTGAGGTATGAAATTGTGGAAGAAGTCTTTATGTATTGGTATCAGATTGAACTTCGACCACTAATGTCTTCACTTGTTGAATGGGCAGAGAGTGGATTGAGGAATGGTGCATCTTTACAAGAAAGACTAAGACTCCCTACCATATTCCATCTGGCAAACTCGTGAGTGAACATGAATGAGTGTGTGTCATGGTGTATTCTTCAGTTTGTATTCTTCTTTCAATACTCTTTCCCTTGTCTACTTTGGTCGTCTATTTGAGATTGCATCCAAGACATTCACTGCAGTCAACTACAGTACTAGTGAGTGTTTGTATTGTGTATCCCTCTATTGATTGCCCCTTGAGATTCCTCCCCTCTCTTCTCCCTTCGAAAGGGTGCAGCAGATGTTTCCCATGCAGAAGTTCACTTCCTCCTCGTTCAACTTCTTCTCTTCGTACAGAATTGTGCACGACAACCACGATTCTTCTCCAGGTATTGTCAATTATGAGTTTATTTTATTATTATTTATTTATTCTGTCCAAGCAAGAGAATATACTGATCTCAATTATTGCAGTGACCGATGGGAGTTGATTCGATCTCCTCTGGTGGATGAATTGGAGAACACAAAGGTCATCTCGAGTACATTCTCTCTATTCATTACTGTAGTAGTATTGTAGGTGGAGGGTCATGAGTCTCGTTGTCTTTCCTTGGCTGATTCCTTGTACCCAGCACTGGAATGTCATTCTGACACTCTCGGAGACACACTACAGGCAAGTCAATCAAATCATGACAACATCTTTCATTGTGCTATTTGAGGCGATAATGGAGAAAGTACGGGAAGGATCGGCCAAACATCGTTATCGTTGTCTGTTGGTTGTTGAGAGATTAACTGGAAGAATTGGAGAGGGGATGGCACCTCATCTTCCACTTCTTATGCCATTCCTCAGTGAACTTATGGAAGATGATAATAGGTAAGAGATGAGTGATGGACATAGGACAAATGGTACCATTTACAGAGCTGTGGAGGAACAAACAGAGAAAGTGGTGAGACTACTACAGAAAAAGTTTGGTGAAGACATCTCGGAAGGATTCGTATGATAGATTGTTGTATCTTGTTTCTTAGTTCATTTGTTCTGTTTCATTTGATCATTCGCGTTAATTGTTGTTACGTTGTTGTTTTTGTTGGCAAATTTCAATCCTCTCCGCCTTTTCCTGATTAACTTTAATGTGTTATGAATAAAACGTTCAAGTCATACTCTGAATGTTTATGATCATCGGAAGATCTTGAACTTCCTACAGCCATTCTACAGTTCAATCCTCCAATCGAATGGGAATCCACTGACAGCCCCCCTCCTCCAATTCGAATAATGTCTGCCTAAAACATTCGGGCTCCGGAGTGAAAAATCGTTTAATTATTTTCACCACTATCAAAAGACACTTTGTAGCAGGGAATAGTTGATTACTTTTACTTTTGTTCGAATTTTATTTTTTATCGCTCGATCAAAAAATCACTAGCTCTGATTTGCCTAAAGTACACAGTCAAAAACGCACATTGCATGCACCGAACAAATGGTCATCTCACTTGCATTCTGGTCGACTGTTTTCTCATTCCTCTTCCCCCAATCTCTTCGTTCCTTTCCTCCTCCTTGGCCGGTCGTCTCGCTCCATGGCTGCGGGTATTGATTGATTATCGTTTGATTCATCCCCTCTTTGAAAGAAGCTCTTTCCCTTTCAGAGTCATCAAAGTCTCGCGCAGGCCAACAGTCAAAGGTTGTGGCCTCAGACAAGCAGTTGAAGTCCCGATCGACCCTCACTTCAAAGTCATCGACACTCAAATCAGTCTCGAATCAAGCCAAGTTGAAGGAAGCACTCCAGTCGAAGATTCCACGGATTGAGACAAGTGATCAGACTACAGAGATCAAAGTACAATCATCTTCAGAGGCCACCACTCCTGGTCCACAAGAGAAGAAAAAGGATGAAACAAAGAAGAAGGTGAGATGAGGAGTTGAATGAGGAGAATGAATGAATTGAGAATACACAAAGGTCATCAAAGGAAGGAGATAGTGTAACTCCACGACAAAAACAGACAAAGGAGAAAGGAAAGGAATTGGAAGTAAAGTCATCGGTAGGAGGAAGAGGGTTACTGTAGGGAATGAATCGATTGAGATGAGCACAGTCAAGAGTACTGTACCTCCCCCATCTGGAGTGAGGAGGAAAAAAGGAACGATTGAGAGTGAGAAGAATAGAGGAAGGAATGATGAGGAATGATGAGGAAGGAAGACAAAACAGAGTTGCATGGGCTGAAAATGCCCATAAACTGGTATTGTAGTGTACAGTCACGGGGATACTGTAAGTGTTCAGAAGTGTAAGGACATTTCGGTCGAGTTCAACGACAAAATGAAGCGATGGGCTCCTTAAAAGGCCACATATACCGGGAAGAACTTTGAGGATAAGAGCAGGTATACTGTAATGACATCATACTGTAGATACAGTAACCTTCACAGATACGCCGATGTGCTGTGTCTTGAGAGCACTCGCGTCATATTGAAGGGAAGGAAGGAAGGAGAGGATTTTATACATGCCAATTGGGTTACGGTCCCCGAAGGATGCAAATACATCTGTACCCAGGTATCATAGACCTATTGTGAACACTCAAAGAGATACCGTAATTGAGGGACCTCTCGCTGAGACCTCAGAGGACTTCTGGCAGATGATTTACCAAGAAGAACCATCCATCATCCTCATGCTATGTAATTTCTTCGAAGGAGGTACAGTAACCCTCGTTAGAAATAATTCAGTCTTCTCTTCAGGACCCAATGAGAAGTGTTCATATTACTTCCCTCCAGATAAGAATGCAGATGGAGAATCGATTGATACCGTAACCTTCGGGATGTTCACGGTAGAATATCGTGTCCAAAATCAATACATACTTGTTAAGCCTTCAGATCACCAAGTCGAAAACTCTGGATGACCTCGCCAATGTTGAAGGAATCACAGTATCTGTACTAGAAGTGAAAAACAAGTGGGTTATGGTAATCTTCGTCATGAGACAAGGAAAGTCAGGGAACAAAAGAAGGTTCTGAAGTTAAAACACGTTTTGATGACGTCTTGGGTGGATCAATTGGCTCCTTTGGATGCTGCTCCAGTCATTTCTCTCTGGAGGTCTAAAGTATCCATGACTACCGTAATCCTACAGTACTCTCCAGGTGGGTCAAGAAGAATACAGACTCCAAACCAGTGGTTGTCCATTGTTCAGCTGGTGTTGGAAGAACTTCCACTTTTGTGGGTACGTGTCGTATCGCTTTACTGTCGCCAGATTACTGTATTGTGGATTCGAATTGGCCAACTACCGTATTGGGAAGGACTCGAAGCTTGGACTGATGGAAGTGATCAAGGTTGGATTACAATGAAGAATGGATGAAGAATGAAATTGATTGAGGAATTGAGAGGGATGAGATATCAGTCAATCCAGTCACATGTACAGTTTCTGTATCTACATTGTCTAGTTATGGAGTATCTGATTGAGGTGAAGAGAGGGAGAAAGAGGGGAAGGGTTTCTCCAGGAGTCAGGAGAGGAGGAATGGATTCCTTTAGGAGAAGATCTTCAAGAAGCCAGAAGCGGATGGATTCATTGCTGAATACAGGAGACATGCGAAGAGAAAATTGTCGAAGGATAAGAAGTCGAAGAAGAAAAGTGTGAGAGGAAAGGGAACACTCAAGGTTGGAAAAACTTGTTACTGTTACATGAACGGAGTTTCAGGATGAGCCGAGTAATTTGGGTGAGGAGGCGAGCAAAGGAGAGTGATTGAAGAAGAGGAACATTTAAAACAAAATGATGAAACACAGATAAACGCGTTTTTTTTTATTGATGTGTGACTGTGAACACTGAATAGAGTGGACAATGAAACAGGGATGGGAATACATTGTCTTTACTGTACATGAAAATGTTCTGAAATGGTTGCTTCCCTATTTCTTGCGTTCATGTGAAGAAAACAATAAGACAGTGATCGAGAGAGTGTGTGTTGTTGTGGGCAGAGTGGAATGGTCAACTATGGGAACGAAATATCAAATATCAATGCTCTCTAAGAAGGAACATCACAGGGTTCGCTATCTTAATGGGAGACTGGAACAACTAGGGTATGGGTATATCCCGGCCCGTGTTTGGGTATTTCCCGGAACGGCCCCTGCGTGGCAGCCCCGCCAACACTGATTGGTGGGGTTGCTACGCAGGGGCTGCCACGCACAGATACTGCGTGGTAGCCCCACCAATCAGTGTTGGTGGGGCTGCCACGTAGGGGCCGGGCCGGGAAACACCCATACCCGAACAACTACAGCTACTGATGGTATTGGGAAACAATTCATGTGACCCATTTCTTCTCACAATGGTCAATGACAGCCCCCCCCCTCATCCAATGACACTCCCTATCTCGTCAGAAGCTTGAAAAGGCAAAAATGCGAATCATATATCAAGAGGGATACGATCCCGCACCAACTTACGTGATCGTTTTCTTCAAAGACATTTAAACAACTGCATATTTTATCACAAAACGAGCTTTAGCTGAAAAAAGGAGAAGAAAAAAAACAATTTTGCGAACTATATTAACACTAACGAATATTATTTGAAAGAAAAGAAGACGTCATATAAGACTTGAGATGGAAAATATGAGCAGATATACAAATGGTAAGTAAATTGATGAATCATCTTTACTGCTCCGTGTTAAACATCATTCCCTTGAATTGACTCACCATCTCAAATATTTCACTGAGGAATATGTAATCATTCTTCACTTACTTCACCCAATTTCTTCTTCTTCCCATATTTGTATGCCTTTGAACTCGCCTGTTCCTCCTTCCACAACATTCCACGACAGGCATCCCTACAATAAAAGAATAGGACCTTCTGCTGATGGCCGGACTCTATTGTATTGTAGCTTACTGTAGTATACTAAGCAGCTACGGTAACCCTACTACTGTATTCCTGCGGAAACAGACAGTAACATACTACAGTAATCTACAATACACTAGAGTAAGGCCATGAGCAGAAGTGAAAGTAAGAATGACTGGAACTTACTCTTGACAGTAGCATCTCACACAGTCCTGGTGCTTTTCCATCGCCAACTGAATCTGCGTCGCATTCATTTTCTTCTTATACTAAAAGAGAGAAGAGAATGAGTGAAGGGGAACGAAGGATCTGACATGAGTGAACATATCGACAGTGATTGCTTCTCCTTTTACTATATCTTCTGATGCATACAGTCTGACTTCTTCTCTTTCAGGATCTCGCACTCCATGAATGTTCACTGCACACTGTAATAAGAGTACTGTATCAAGACTATTGACAGATATCTCGCTTCATTTATCGACAAGATCGTCAAAATAACGAAGTCACTCTGCAGAGTGAAAATCTAAAAAAATATTTAATGCTAAAATGATCAAATTTTCTGTTAGCCACACTGCAAATTGAGCAACTTTGTGCACTAGATTTTCACGATATATGCCCATGTATATCTTAGTCATACCGAATGACCAATAAAGGCAGCTGCATCACACAATCCTCGTCTGTCAAGTGCTAATTCCATCATTTTCCCATTGACATTCTTCTTTCCCAAATAGACAAACGAAGAGAATGCAATGACTTCTCCGTCCTTCTTCAGACATTCCTTAGCCTCAGAAATAGGCACCGCCTAAGACGATTGGTCAGTCGAGTACTGTATTGAGTGACCGTACCTTTCCCTTGATAACAAATAGAAGAGTTCCTTTCCTGATGGTTTCAGTTGCTCTCAACATCCAAGTGTCAACTTCCCTTACGAGGGTAAGTAGAGGAGTGGCCACTCTGACATATAACCAGTCAACAATCTGTCTATTGGGCAACGTCACACTTAGGAACCATCCTATGTATACTCTCTAGTGGATCAAACTTCCAAAATGACAGTTCCTGAGTGTCACGTTTGTGTTTATTGAGACTCACGGATAATTGTAAGAAAGGAGAACTTTGGCCGTTTTTTCCATTGATTCTTCCGAAGTCATGTACTCATCCTACAGATAATTACATCTCTTCATTATACATCCTCCTTTACCTCATTCCTACATAATTCCCACTCTCCTTCCACTCCAACCTCATTCTCTTCTTCAATAACGAGTCTTTCCTCCTTCTCATCATCTGTATCTGTCATCTTCTCCTCTCTCAACAATCCTGCACTTACCCAATATATTGATCAATTCCTCCCCATCTCTCATAACATCATCATCCCATTTGACTCCATAAAGGGGAGGAGGGGCATACAGATCACACGTGTTTGCAATCTCAATCAATACAAAGTGCATCATTATGTATTTTCTTCCCTACTTCAATCAATGGTTCTTCCCATCTTCTTCCATCCACAATCAGTGCCAATTTTTCGTTCATTTCCACCAGCTTCCTCTTCTTTGTGGCTTCATTGGGAAATTTGTGTAGGAACCAGTCTCCCCATAGTTCAATCATTTTCTTAACAATCAATGCCACGTTGTTTATAAAGGTAATGCCATCACTTACCGGACCCATTGTTTTGAACATAAACTTGCAATCAGTGAAGACAAATCGAATCCACATCTTCTGAATTCCCGTGAAGATACGGAAAACAGGAGCCAATTCTGAATAGGAAGAGATTTCATCTTATGTTTAGGGTGGGGGGGAATTGTTGATAGGGCTGGGCAGAGGATTTTTTGAGAACTAACATGAAAAGTTGTTTTTTGGTGTTTCTGACTAATTCAGTGCTCCCAAATTCGAAAATGAAGTCAAAATGGACCTATCATTTTTCTACGATGAGATATACTGAAAATCATAAAATAGTCAATTTGCAATCAATGTCCGTTTTTGCTAGATTTCTCCTTTCTGGAGCAAATTTGAATTCTCTGCTAGCTAGCTTTCCATAGCCCCAGCAATATATAATCAAATTCAAAAAAACTAGAACGCTTTTCGTGACCTAGTATTCTTTTTCATGAAGAAAGAGTGGGCCATGAGGGGTACTGTAATTGCTCACCCCTAATTGTTGAACCGACCTGAATCGACTTCTTCCACTTTCTCCAATGGCATAGTGAGTGTGAGGAACTGTGATAGTGTCTCCCAAGTGTCTTCCTCTCTTCCATATCCCATCCATTCAACAAACATTTCCAGTGTTTTGTCATTCTTAACATAGATATGAGATGAACGAAGGGATGACTTCTCACCCATCTAATGGCATTGACACGTTCAATCTCATACTGAATTGTGTCCACTTCGCCTTTCTTTGGTGCAACTTTCGCCTCTATCTTCACCTGCAATGAGAACGACCTCAACGAAAATCAAGTCATCACGTACTGTGTTAACATTTTGTGGTTACACACAAAAGTCGATCCTATCTTTGGATTGTAAATTGATTAGGTCTCGACATATCAAACGGATGCGAGGAGCCTTGGTGCATATGAGTATCACAAACCAAACAAAAACAATCAACTATCAAATAGCTCTTATGCACAACATTAATTTCTGGAAAAATGTACACGAATTCGATATGCAGAATTTGATATTTGATAAGTTACATGCTATACAAATGCCAGTCAACAGGATCATTTCATCACACAAGGACAACCAACCTCCTTCACAGGTGACTTTCTCCCATTCAATGTTTCCTTCTTGTTCGCCATGCTAGATGATCGTTTCCTCTTCCTTGATTTCGACTCCTTCATCACAAACGAAGACTTTACTGCCTGTAACGAAACAACTAGCACCGAATCTAGTAAAAACGAGTGTTTTACATTATTAAGAAAGTAAAAAATATACAAAAAAACAAATCCTGCAAATGTAGACCCCCCCCCCACTTTTGACCTGAACGCCGGTCATATCACTAAAATTTAACGGCGATCAGGTCACTAACAATGTAAAGCTGTACAGAGGCATTTGAATGCCTATTCTATTGAATTTCTGATACTGTTTCCTTAAGGTCAAATGGGAAAGAATTGTAGCCATTTAGGGCATATCTGCTCAGTGTCCGACGGTGGAATAGGGGTCCGGCCTGAAATTACCCGGGGGTACCCTTAAATTCGATTTTTTCCCTTATAAAAAAATGGGGACATTCTTGGAAATGGGGGGGGGGGGAATAACCCAAGATAAGCATTAATTGCCCCCCCGTTTGGGTGGGGGGGAAGGCTCTGGGCCAGGTTTGAGTACGGGCGACTTAAAATTTTTGTGTTAAA
>JACMIF010000686.1:23187-33389 GCA_014805445.1 Diplogasteroides magnus
CCCCGCCCGCCCCCCCCCCGCCCCCACCCGTCCCCCCCCCCTCCCCCCGCCCCCACCCCTAAACCCCCCCTACCCCCACAACCCAACCCCCCAACCCCCCCCCCCCCCGGGCCCCCCCAAAATGACCAAGATCATCCTTAATATCGACCCCCTTTGGAGTCGGTGGAAGTCTCTTGCGCAGGTATGATTCAGGGCTACTTAAAATTTTTGTGTGACATGAACGCCGTTCAACTTCAGTGACTTGAACGACGTTCAGGAAACTTTTCCAAGGGGGGTCTACACTTGCTGGGTTTTTATTTATTTTTTGCTTTCATATTGGTTAACTGCACGTGATGTAGAGAAAGACAAAGATGAGTCAAGCTTTGGAGGAGAGATTCTGCTACTCGATCGCGTCCTGCTGTTACTCATAGAAAGTATCGTATACATATAAGATTCTGCATCTTCATCCTCATTTGATTTGGTAGAGGCAGGGGGTGAGACGGGCGACGACTGTAACAAGTCATTGTAAAATGAAACAAGACGAGTCCGCGGTTATCACCCAATCATAGATGTGCACACTTTGTAAGCAAATTTTCGCTGCAGGGTGCTTCCAAAATTATTTCTCCAAAATACACCGTAAAAACGCAAATTTTTCCCATCGCGCAGGGTGCTCCCACTAAAATTTTCTCAAATGCACTGCAAAAACGTAAAATTTTAGCCTTGCAGGCAGCTCCCACCAAAATTTGCAGGGTGCTCCCGTAATTTGTTACAGCTCAGCGCACCTATGCACCCAATGCTAAACATGCAACAATTGCCTGCCTCCAAGGTATAGAAATTACCAATTGCACGCGTTGCTTGATTAACCAACTCAAGTCGCCATAATGACCTCATCGCTCTCATAGGATTATAATCATTAGAGCAGATTGCGCATCCATATTTAATATCTCACTCAAGACAAAACCCCTAAGGAAGAATACAAAGAAAACATGACCCGTGATTATGGTAATAATAGGTACTAGAAACTCTTACCAAGTGAAGAGAGGGGCGATATTCCACGTCAATTAACTCTTCTTTCATTTTTCTTCCAGTATCAGATGAAGGTGAAGGAGGTCCGAAAAGGGGAGTGCCATCCTGAAGTTAATGAACGAAATAGGTTTACATGACGATATCTCACAGTGTATTCAGATGAAGTTGGACTTCCAGAATCTTCTATCTCTGTTCTAACGCTTGCCCTTGTCTGCAATATAAACAACATGGCCAATTGGAAATATACACATAAACTTATGAAAATATGTCAATAAAACCTACAACCGTCCTTCGGGCACGGCTACGCTTGCCAGGGGAAGTGGAAGGCGCATTCTGAAAGAAAACAACAATAACAACAACATTTGTCCAATTTTTGACTTGATGAAAGATTTATTCGAAAGGTCACATCATGAACAATTTTATCAGCCAAAAATACCAGCGTCTGAATATACACACATAAGACGAACCTTTCTGGAAGAAGATACCACTTCGACTTTCTTTTTCTTATTCCATAAATCCGACTTAACTTTTGCCATGTCAAGCCTATAAAAACATTTTATGAAATAAGAAAAATGAAAAAAAGAAAATAGATGCACAGAGAAAACTCAATGACTAAACGGTGGTTTTCACCGTTTACGATAACGTTAGGCACAAGTATAAAGCTGAGAGCGACCGTCCAACGCGAAATTCTAATAAAAATAAACAGCATAAAACTATAAAATTATGCTAAGAAAGATCAATTAGAAAAAAATAAATAATTTTCCAAAAATTAAGGTTACAGTACTATGAAACGAATTGCTAAGTGATTACGAGAATCGCAAATTGATTATATTTATTGTCGCATTTGCCAATCACGTGGACATGAATCGTTATTCTATATAAGATTGCGTTTAACAAGAAGGAACATCATGTTTTTATCCAACACCGACTCCACTGTTGATTCCAACCAGAGAATTAGCAGGCAAGTAAATGGGTGGAGGAGACACACGACCTTCCTGAGATGGAACTGTTTGGGATAAATCTCGTATGCCTTGCCTGTATGGCCTGTTGTAGCTTTGCCCATCTTCCAGGAACAATATTTGTCTTGTCTCCATCATAATCATTCATACTCACTCTTTCTCCCTTTAATTGTATTCATATACATCTCCTTCATGATTGTACCTGTGGTGGAATTCCATTGATGAATGATGGAAGTCCTCCAGCCAATCCACTTCTTCCCAATCCAACTCCCACCTCAAAACATCATTTCACCACAAAGATGACTCGGACTGACATTTGCGCCAACTGAAACAGGGTCATTGTTGGGTACTCCTATTCCGAAGTTGAATCCAACATTGGCTACGTCTCCCAACCACGATAGACTGCCCTGTACAGACATTCATTCAATGATATTGACAATGAACGAACTTGTCTGGTTGGATCAGTTATATATTTGGGATAGTAGGGGGAGATTCCTGTCTTTGGTCGACCAAGATTCGATCTCTGAACAAGAATGCACACTGAAGAAGTTTATGCACACAAGCAGAATGACACAAGATATGAGTGAATTGAATGAATTGCAATCTGACATCAGACTCCAGTGGAGAAAATGTCCAGTCGTTCTCAGGTGAGGGATCTTGATGTCTTTTGAACAATGAGTGAGACTGCCTAAATGAGAGTGGGTTAGAGATTGGCAAGGGAGATTATGAATTGTGAGAGGACAATTGGAGCAATTCATTCTATATGAGGACACTTACGGAAGGAAGGAAGGAAAATGATCATCCTGTAAGTCAAATGGGAACTGAATGAAAGGAAGAATGGAGAATAGACCTGATTGACATGCTGAGTCTTGACTCCATGTAGTCGACTTCTTCTTGCTTTCCTTGCACGAATAGCCTTTATCCATCTATACAACCATTCTCATATCCACCAATCCCTATCAATATACCTTTTCTTGAATATCTCCTCCCTTTTGCCCTCGTCTTCCTCAAATAAATATCCTTCCTGTTGAGCAGTCTGAATGATTCTTCCCTCTTTGTTCATTTCCTCATCTCACTTCATTCATCCAATCCCATAATGAAGCAGTCGTTGACTGGACAGGAGGAGATACAGGAGGTTCCTGAGGGGAACAATACAGTATACCTACATGAAGTTTCCCCTTCAGATAAGCTTTGAGGTTAGTCCACAGTGCTTCAGCATTACACGAATGGCAGCTAAGCGAAAATGCGTAGCAGCACTACTTGATCAGACTGCCAGAAGCGGTGAGAGTAGACAGGACAGTTAGAGACAAGAAGGGAGAAAGGAAGGGAGGACTGAGACAGAAGATGACAGAGGGGACACTTCCTTCCTTATCTATTGATACTGACACGATGGAATCGTCCAATGGAAGAAGACTGAAAAAGACGAGAAAGGAACTGGCGAGGAGATCGATCCTGAAGGGAGTATAGAATACATTGAGGAAGGGGGAAAAGGAGACAGACATCTGCGAATTGAGGGACAGTCAAGGGATTATCTTCATGAGAATTGAGAGATCTGAATGAATATTCTCTATTGTCAAACAAATTGATAATGTACCTAAAGAATTGTTTCGTTGTTGTTGTTGGTCCTTCTGTAGTGGTTGTGATTGAGATTGTCGTTGTCTTCGTTTTTCTTCTTCTCTTTTCTTTCCTTTCTTCTTCAATCAATTCTTCTGTTGGATGATCAAGGAATTGTACCTGAATTCATTCAATCCACAACATTCAACACAAATAGTCTAATACTCGACTGCACAATGAATGTTTCGGACTCAATTCACACAATCGGACGACAGCTTCGACAAAATTGACATCTCCTACTGAAAATGAGTACAATGACAATGAAAATGAAATGGATGGCTCACATTCGTTTTTCTTGGCTTCTGCTCCTTTCCAAAAGGCACAAAGGGTCAAAAAGAGTGCGGATGGTCTCATGGATGGTGTAGAAGATGACCCTGGATGATTGTCTTAAATAGGAGGAGGATGCAAGTGCACGACATTCATATGAAGGGAACGGGTTTACGAATTGACATTCGATGGCACATTTCACTCTTTCGCTCATATAACCTTTCACCCTTCCTTTCACTTCCTAAATGGGATAACAACGATTTCTCCCCTTTGTACATTTCAACATTGAAGGGAAAGTGAAGATGACTTCATTCAAATAATTGTGAGATGTAATGAGAACAAAGGATAATGGCACGATTGGAGGAACCCGAGAAGAATAAAATAAGTAGAAGAATGAATGAGAGAGGGGGAAATCAACGATGATCCACTGTCATTTCCTTCACTGAGAGAAGACAATCACATTCAGAAGGAACTGTCAATTCACTGCAATCAATGTCTCTATTCTATTCCTTCTCTTCATTCACTTACGTTTTCCTTTCCTTCTCAACCATTTCTATCGGATACTGTTTCAATGTCACCACACTGTTTCTACATGTGAATGGAGGTGCAGAAATGGATAGTCGAGTCTGTGATCCGAGTGCAGATGGTCTGAACAGGAAGAAGGCAATCAATCAATATTAGGGTATGGAATCCAAGGAGAAAAGAACATTTTTCTGTTGTCTAATTCCCCGAAGCGGTTGAACTTCACATGTGAGAGAGAGAGAATTGCTCCGATGGAATTAGACGACAGAAAAATGCACATTTGCTTGGATTTCCAACCGTAATAAATACCGTAAGAGGCCAAATAGTCTCAAGGGGAATCTGCCAATCAATGAATAGAGAGACAAACCTTCTATGGGTCGAACTGTGAACACTCAGTCCCCGTGCCTCGTTGCTCATCCTGGGAAGAAGTTTCCTGTATTCATTCATTCTCATCCTGTAGACAGGAAGGGAATAACCTAGCTAATCTTTCTCCTAGAATAGTCCTGCAGAATGCCCTTCTGTAGTTCTCAGAGAGAATATTGTACAGAATTGGATTGCAGACTGAGTTGGAGTAGTAACAAGTGCCTAAAGGGAATGAATGCACACAGAAGAATACATGCTTTTTAATTGCAGAATTTGGCTCCAACTGATAATATCTGCCGCTCAGTGACTGAATAATTTGCAACTGAGAGGAAGATTGTATCAATTGGAGCCAAATTTGCGGAGATACCTTCTGAAATGTTTGTTGCTGTGTGGGTGTGAATAGTGAGGGATGAACTGACCTGATATGTAGAAGAGACAAGTGGCCAGAAATTGTATTCTCTTCGATTGAATGGCCTCTGGATGTTCATTGAGGAATACAGAAAGAAGTCGTTGAGAATGGAAAGGGAGCCAGAATGCAAAGAATGTCACGACTACTGAGACTGAAAAGAGAAGATGGTGAGAGTGGCTTGGAATGGATGTACTAACCAAGTACTTTGATAACAGTTCTTCTTCCTCTGCTCATTCTACTAACATCATTCCTTTCTCTCGTTAACATTCTATCTGCACTTCTCAATCTGACAGCTATGTGTCCATACATAAATGTCATTACAATCGCTGAATGTCCTCTTCTCTTCTCTTTTCAATGTACCAACCTGGAAGAGTGAAGAATACAAAGAATGAAGTGTATATCAGTGTCTTCTGTTCATCCTGTCTATTGAAGTCCATTGCACAGAATTCAGTGTTATCCACTGTCATTCCATCTGTGCTCACCTAAATTAACCCTTTCCTCTCCTCTCAAATTGCATATATGACGTTTTTGCTGCAGATACATATATCCGTCGTTTCGCCGCCAGCGGATATAATATGCTTCTCAGATGCACATTATTCAGTCGCCGAGCGGCAGATAGGCATATCCGCTGGCCGAGCATACCTACTATTTTAAAAGCAGCAGATATTTTTCTGTGTATGAGCCCCACTCCCTCACACGGACATTTGAAAGAAGACTAATAACATGGAGAGAAATGAGAGGAGAATGCAAATATATGTCAAATGAACTCACAAGGGCGATAGTCTCATTGGACAGTCCTTCGGGAAGGGGAAGTCGATTGACCTTAAGGGGAAGGGACTGTCAGGGGAAGGGGAAGGGACAACAACCTCGACGATGAGGGCCATCGGAAGTGCAGCGATGAAGGACAGAGTCCATGATATGAATATGACGATGATTGCACGTCGAAGAGTCGAAAACATTTTAGCCCGTAGAGGAAAGCTGAAAGGAAAAGAAGTGCACTTAGATGAAGACATTATGACAAAAAGGATGCATTGTAAGATTAGATGGGTTATACTTAATGATCTTCCGAAGGAATAAGAGTAGTTATGAAGAAAAGAATGAAGAAATGATACTAGAATGAGACTCACCATATGGCAAAGTATCTTTCAACTGAAAAGGCACAGATTACTGTAACGGAAGCATATGAAGTGAACTCAATCAGAAATGCCCTGAAGAGAGAGTGTGAGAAAGGAGAGAATGAGAGAAATAGAGACCTCAATCGACAGATAAAGGGTCCGAATTCGTATGGATACGCATGGCCTACGACTCCGTGTAATTCCATGGGAAGACCTGAATAGGGAATGGTCAAAGGGGAAGAAGGAACGAGGATTGACCCAGAATAAGGATGATAATATCAGATACTGCTAGAGAGAATAGATAAGCATTGGTGGGAGAATGCATTGTTCTGAATGTAAATGGAAGGAATGAATGAGGAAGGAATACTGACTTGTCTGCCACAATCACAACACAAGTACACGCATTTCCAATGACTCCAAGAAGAAGAAGAAGAATGTAGATTATGAGAGTTGGAACGACAATCGACAACTGAAAAGAGGACTCGTATTCTCTGTCCTTTTCCCTGTGACGTCTTTGCTGGGAGCAATTCTCTTCTCACTTCAACAAACGAATTATCGTCCTTTTGCAAAAGATGACAGAAATGCCCCCGGATTCATGAGAATTTTTAAGTGTAGAACTCAGAGATTGAGCATGAATTGGTCGGACTTAACAATGGGAAAGACTGTCAAAGGAATGAACAGACACACACACAAAGACTCAATTGTACCTCCTGACATCGTTCACCCAATTCTCCCAATACGTATTCCCCAATTGAATCATCTGCATATTGCAATGAGTCGCATCTGGTCGAGTCCATTTCTGAAGGGAATCATTGAGGAGTCACGGAGGAGGAGGAGGAGGATACTCAGAAGAGAATGGATGAACAGTTGAATGGAGTCAAATGGAAAGAGTCTATTGAAGTACACGATGGAATGGAATCAACGTGTACATTCCAATGGGAATAATAGTCACATTGTGGTGGGAATATTATGCATCCAAAGTGAACTGTTACTCGCGTTTATATATCTCGAAGTTGAAACATAATCAGAATCTAAAGTGGAGGTTAGAGAAAAGACGAAATTACACGTAAAATTCGGTAAAGAACGTAAGAAGCTTAACGGGTATCGAAGATCAGTTGGGATGACCGTGTTTCAATAGTGCGATCACAATGATATAATAGGCAATATACGTATGAATGATTGTTGACCAAAGGATGATCTTCTTCTTCTTCTCCTCAGTAGTATCCCTATATATTCCAGTATAGTTTCCACTCTTGAGAGGATGAAAGTAATTTGTTTGCGTGAATTCCTCGTCGTCCTTCGTGTGAGAATGAAATGAGAGAATGAAGTGAGAGTATAGAGAATAGAGAAGAAAAGACTTCCCCTTCATCATCCATCTAGGGTCATATTGCAACTATTTCAGATGAAAGACACGCGAGATTTGGTAGAGGGGCACGCGATTGAGGAGAGAGTACAGGAGATGAGGAGAGTACAGACTGTTAGAAGGAAGACTGTAGGGAGGAGGTTGGAAGGGACTAAGTGGGACACTGACAACACAACCTCTAGGGAGGAGAAATCAGTCCCTTCTCTCTCTTTGTTGCATGAAACGCCTTCGGTTGAATTGAATCTTGAGAGGGGATGACTATGTGAGTTGTTCCCACGAGGAGAAGAGAGGTCATTTCTGCACGGGAAAGGGAACGTCAGAAGGGATACGAGGATATGAGGATGGACTAAGAGGGGAAGGAGGAACTGTCACATAACAGAAGAAGAAAAGAGTGGGAGGGAGAAGATGTTAAAGGAGTCAATCACTCAATGCGACTAGGAATGAGTAGACTATGAGTACCCATCATTGAATGTGGAATAACGAATGAAATGGGTTATGAGTTGTTCTGTTGTGGACTGTTCTGTTCTGTACATTCCTTCATCTCTCGAGGCCTCTTAAAGGGAAGGCTTAATGGGTGGGGACAAAGGGAGATTTGAATGTGGCGCCTTCTGACCGTTTCCCTGGATACGGGTCAGAGAAGGGAAACGGACGCATTTAGAGAACATCAGTGTCTTCAGTCATGGATGATTCTCAAATGTTCACTGTTTTATCCCATTTCATGTTTGGTGAGTCCTTCCCTTCTCATATTCCATTGTATCATTCCCTATAGGATCAGACCGAGTTCCCTTGGATGGACTGTATGATTTGTTCATTTGTGGAGGCAAAGATGTCAGGGCAATCGACGTTCTCAGTCTCAGTCCACAAGAGAAAAGTGAGTCTTTCCTACAGGAAATACGTGCGAACCACGTCCAAATCCAAATCATGGACTGTGTCTGCGACCCGCGATAGTAGGTACAATTTGTCATTCTCACCCACTCATTTCTTCTCCTTTCTCAATTGTCTTAGTCGACCACGTGAATGAATTGGCAGCATTACATTGTGAAATATGCATGTGAGAGGACCATAATGGACCGAAAGAAGTAAACAGACGGGTTTGTACCTTGAGGGGAACGAATGACTATTGTTGTTCATTCCATTGAACTCATACATACCCACCCAATACAGGAACGAATTAATGGGAAATGGAGACGACCACAGTCCACATAGGACGAATAGACTGTAAGGAGATGGGAGGGAATGAATTGTGATGATGGAAGAGGGAATGAGTTAGGAGGGGATAGAAGGGATAAGAATGACAAATGCATAAAGATGAGAACACGAGGAAGATTCAGACAGATCAGATATTTCTGTCACTAAACATAAGATTATTGATTGATTGAAAATGATAAGTAAGAAGGTGATGAATGATTGATTAGAAAAGTAGATTATGATGTATTTGGGATGAAGAAATGTCTCCTCTCACATTTCGTGACCATACTCAGAATGAATCGTTCTCTTAGAAGTGGGCGGAGTCAAATGGACATCAAATGTCACTCCTACGCACACCAATCCATGCACATTTACTACAGGAATAAGTGATTCAGTTGATGTCTCGATAGAAGAAGCATGGGAGATATTCAATCAATGTCCAGATATCAACTTCAGAATGGATGAAATGAAAGGGACTGTGCCTATGAAAGTAGTCAATCATAAGATGATAATGGTAGTGAGAAGAGGATTGTATTGAAGGGAAAGTGAGTATATTCAGATGGATTTGGATGCATTGGAGAGACTGAATATGGAGAGATTTATAAGAGATTTCAAAGGAGAAGATGCAAATGTCAGAATGGAAGAGGTCAGGATAAGGCAACGTATTATCGAATTCCTAGCCTCCCCAATCTCTTCCGATCGGTCGTATATCCAAATGGGAGACGACCTCTCCGACGAGATTGAAGTGGTTAGAAAATCCATAATACGTTCGCTAGTCAGTATTGAATGGAGGATTACAAGAGTGACAGTTTGTGTATAAATGGACCCAGAAGGACAGAGGGGGAATTGAATTGTCTCAATGTCTAACAACAATCTTTTCAGCTAGTCGACACTCTTTACACTCAACGAGCACTTTTCGGGAAATTGCTGATTGGAATGATGGAAGAAGAAAGAAAAGAGGGAATGGGTAAGACTTTTACATTGAGAATACCTCTCATGAGCCAATCCAAACCCCAGCCATTACTTGGACTCGCAGTGTAAATGGACTCTTTCAGCAGCCGTTATGGAGGAAAAAGAAGAAATGGGCAGAGAAGAGAAGGAGAAGGAAGAGGTGATGAGACCATCAAATAAATGAGTATGAAGTATTATCTAAAGGAGGATATTCATGTACCATCTACTACTACAGAACCAGAGATACAATACAATTATGAGGTGAGTGAAGTTCGTGATGAATTCCCACTTCCAAATGCACAAGAGTGGTCATTTGAGGGGGGGGGGGAAAGGTGGTCATTTTCATTTCAGCACGCGGGTTGTGTATATCTTAGTCTTGGAAAAACCACGAACTCTATCGATTTTCAATTGAAAGTTAGTCAAGAAGCCTGATTTCGAGGCAAAAA
>JACMIF010000687.1:0-33382 GCA_014805445.1 Diplogasteroides magnus
ATACAATATCGATAGAGGACAACGATACAACAAAATTTTGTTCTGGGAGTTGTTCTTGTTAGGTACTTTCAATGAACTATGATTTTTATATGGAAAAATTCCTTTCATGCAAGAATTAGACAATAAACTATTTATTCCCAAAATGTTCGTTATTTGAATTATTTCATCAAGGACCTGTAAAAAATAGCAAAACTATTTTGCGAAAAGTTTGCACAGGGGAGGAACCGAACTCACAAGCCTTTGAACAAGAGACGACCGCTTTGCCTCTGCACCAACCGAGCAGACGCTTCTCCCTGCTTCTGGTAGCAACCTCATTCATAAGCGACCTGCAACGGTTGACAGGCAGTTTCGTGCACTAATCCGCCAATAAAAGTACTCAAACGGGGTTTCTAGTCTGCAGTACAAAACTTGTAATCCATCTAGACAACATATCTACCCGTTTCGACACTTATTTCACATATTCGAGAACTTTTTATTTTGCGATCTTTGCGACCTCATAAGTCGGGACCCAGGTCGATTCCCGTGGATTTGAAAGCATTCCGCACTTCGTCTAGGATGTATCTACAAGGTTTAGTACAGCAAAATCGGCATCTCCACATCATCCTGAAGGGCACCCCTTGTCAGATTCCTTCTGACCATAAATCCCCACTCGCTGGCGCATCGGATATCACACAAGGCTTCGAGGTTCGCGGCAACCGAGAACTTTGCCATCTTCCAGGATGGTAAATTCATCAATTTACCGACTTTTTTAAATATTAAATGAGATTTTAAATATTTATAAATTTAATTTCAGGTCTCGTCGCTCTTGGTCTGAACGAGTCTCAGCTCTTCCCGACCGCTGACTTAATCGAGAAGAAGGACATCACCTCGCTCGTCAATTCACTGGCAATTCTCAAGGATAAGGCGAGTTCAAATAATAACGTTAAGAGACCGTGTCAAATTATGTGGCATAGTTCTTTATTACCGTAACGAGTTAATTAATCGATAAATTCAGTTGGAAGGACGATGAGACACTCTACAAATTGATCTTTTTAAAACAAAATCGGAATGTGTAATTAAAAGCACAAAAATTGCTGGCTATATATATTATTTTTATGTATATTCAAAGTTTCGTATATATTACCCGATTGTTCTAATGGAGAATAATAAAGATTATAATACGATATTGAGTACATCACATGAAAGGAGAGGTGGGAAGCACATGCGAAAGACAATAGAGACATGAACACTTACGCCACAGTGATGTAATGGATCGAAGCGGCGTCAATTCACAGCTAAAGTGTTTATACTGTTATCTTTGGCGCAAAATTACACGACTCTGCTGCCTTTCAACCGGGAAGCTCTGGGAAATAACAGATGAGTGAATTGGCCTGTTAATAATGGCGAATGGTCTTCATAATCAGGGAGATAATGGGGTTGAAAATCAGTCTTGCGAGAGACTTGAAAGAAATATCTCTAGTCAAAGGTTGGAGATAAAAAAAGGTGAAAGAGGTCAAGCGAGGCATTTGCGCCATAAGCATGAAAAGGACATTTTCGTCGTGCGAACTACAGTTACCATTTGTCCATTTCACCTTTATGGCGTAAATGTCCAAAGCCTTTTCACCGGTTAAAACACAATTCTCGCCACAGTCCATGCAAGGGGCAACAGGGTGATTGAGATTTGGAAGGAACTACCGCTTTCATCATTGCAGTAATCAGTGTTGTAGCAGTAGCAGGTCTAAAAAATTTAATTTTAGGTCACTCGTAAATTTTATGTTTCATTTTTATAAATTCACCTCTTTCATGCCGTCCAGTTTACAGCCATCCGGGTGCTTCGTGAAGGACCTGGAATTGTAATCATAGCTGTTGATGAATCATAATCTTCCGTTCTCGAGGGACGAATAGGGTAAGAACTATGGTTGGCAGTTTGACTAGATTTCGGATATGTTTCACCGTGGCTACATATATTGAATTTATAAGAGCTGTGAAACATATCCGAAAACCTAGTACTAAGAACATTAAGTTTAAGAATGTTTGGCTGGAGAAAAGGTTCCGCCAATGAGGAAAGATGCGATTCTTGGATGCTAACAATTACTCACATAGCAAAGGGGTTGCATGTTTTAAGTATTGATTGATTATTGATTGGTTCGCAATACTCACATATCAAATGGTATACAGGTATGGGCGACTCTCGCATTAGCGTCGGGATCGCGACTTGTTATCCGAATGCAGCCGAGACCCTCGCACCTATAATATGGTATTATAATCTTTAATTTTTTGATCATCTAATTATCCGCTCCATATACTATAGCCTCGCCAATCCTTTTACAAGTCAACTTATTTTCTGATTATTATTGTTCATATGCTGCCGTCTGAAAACAACCATACCAGTCGTGTCACAGACTAAATACAGTTGTTCTGGAACCCATATCAGATACTTTCAACGTCATTTCAAATTAGTCGATTTTCTCTGCTCGTTTGAGCAGCCTTTCTACCAAATGCAGTAGACAGTGCCCACTGGACACTCTGAGGAATGTTAACGAAGCATAAGACGAGTCTGTGAACCGTCGATTAAATCGTTATTAGATGAAAGAGCGTAAAATTGTGTTGCTACAGAATGAAACGAACTTTAAATAGATATGATAAGAATTTTTGCGCCAGCAAAATCTATGTAGTTTCTCGGCAGGATAAGTTTCCCAGCCTTTATGGACTCCAGTTACGGCATCTCCCAATGTGCAAAACTCTTACCAATCGCACGAGGCGTCTTCCACGCAGTCCGAGCCTTCCAGGCAGTTCAGTCCTAGGGCTGAAAAATCACTTATTCATCCTTCATCCGTATTACACTGCCTATATTTGGCTAACTGTTTCAAGTATGTAACATTATATTAACAAGCATGCATGAATTATATCTCTCATTTATCGTCGTTTTTCTCAAACACCCTTCTAAATATTTACCAACGCATTGATTTCGAGTAGCCGGACATTTTCGAATTGTAGATATTATAGCAAATGTAGATCGAAGAGCACGCTTGATTCGCATGAACACATTACCTGTTCTAAGTTCTTTAGTTGTTGTGTATTATTTTTATCATTCGGAACCTGTTTCTGCCTGTGGAATGAAAAGACATATTTCGGATGAGATTCAAGCACATCAGATATATTCCTACAGTACCGCTCATAATCCTTGACCCAAGGATCGAGCGGGTCGAATCGGATGCGATCCAAATAGATCCATTGCCATAACTTTTGATTCAGGCGGAATTTTTGAGATTTGAAAAAGGATGGCGCAGTATTTTGGCATCGACGATGAGTTTGATTGCTTATTTATGACCATTATCATTTCCGCCCTTAGCGTTGGCAGCGTGCATTTAGTAGGGCTCATGCCTCTGCAACATCATTGTGGTGCAAATAGCCCATGACGTACTGAGTTGTTTTTCACCCGAGTGAAGTTTGAATTAAAAATAGCATTGCTCCTGATGTTGCACTTACTTCGTGTCCTTGTACATGCGGCATACATACGTGCACGAACTCTGTTGTAGGCTGTCAGTCATTGAGCGAATTCCTTATTTCCCCCAGTCTCTCAATACCCTACGCTCCCTCTTCGCTAGACAAGCGCCCCTTCAGCAAATTTTCATGTTCTTTACGCCTATCAATTTCATACACTCTCTAGCCTAGACAGCCCAAAATTTTCGCGTTTCAGAAAGACAGTCCGAAGAATGTCAACATGTAAAATAAAGGTGTGGAAAAGGGAAGGTATAATAGATAGATATATGATATTTCGAATTTTCAATGAAAATACCATTGTAAATTGTGAATAATCACAGATAACATATCACGGTTGAAACACAAAAACAACTGTAAATAAATTCTTACGATTGCATTTCATCATCCTGTACATAAACGTCACTCCCGCCTAACTAAGACTTCATTCTACTCGCTTATTCAGTCATTCGCTTTCTTCTACGCTTTCTGCCCTCTCAAATTAATTAGCCTCCTCTCTCTTCTTTCCTCTTCTTCCTCCTCCTCCCCCCTTTCTCCACGAAAACGGCACGACTACACGGGAAATTTGAGCGCGAGAAGAAGGAGGAGGATGAGGAGAGATGTTTAGTCCAAAAGAGACTCGAAAAACAAGTGCAACTTCAGGGTCATATTGATGGAATGGGCTTTTTTGGTTCTGGAACGACAGAAAGTTGGTCCTGGGCTGGATGAAAGATAACTGCGCCATGCATGTTTGTGCCAAAAAGTCCATATATTGTATTTCTTCACTTCAGCCTAAATATACATACATTTCGTCATAAGGTATCGAGTATTAGTGGCGCATTTCGTCTGTTTCACAGTCCTGGCTCAAAAAGTCATGGCTCAAGTGTTAATTACCCCTCAAAAGATCAGCAGGAAAGGCGTCGACACTCAATTATAAATACTCCTCATCCTTTCTTTCGCTGCTGTCAGACGCAGGAAATTACTTCGCGCACAACCAATTTTCGCTTCCCACCAAGTGCAACTGTACGAATTTTGGTAAACGTCGCCGCCCACTCACCGTAGTGTGCGGTGAGCAGGAAGAGGATTACTGTAGTCTTTATCTTCGGCGGATTCTTCCTGCGCATCCCTCAGCATCGCCGGTCATGAGCGAAGCGGCATTGGCGGGAGGGTGATTGGGTCACTTAACGATGAATCATTAGCCGCGTTCAGCTTTCACGAGCGGTTCAAACAAATTCAAGTCAAAATTATATCTGAGAATTAGCTCAAAAACACTTGCAATCAAAGAATAGGTTCAAGCATTTCTAAAACAGCTAGAAACTGAGTCAAAATACAGGCCAACGTTCTAAAGATCACAAGGCCTAAGCATTTCGACTGAAACGTATGCAGCGGAAACAATCGGAAACATGGAGCGAACGGGAAAGGAAAGAAGATAATGGGGGAGGAAGAAGGAAAGAAGAGAGGAGACGGTGATACATGCGTGGATGGGCGAAATATATCGACACCAAGGATATTTGCTCCATAATCCTTAGCCACATGGAAAGCATTGTTCACTGTAATATTCCAACCATTTAGCCATGGAGAATAAGGAGACAATGAGGCAGGAGAAAGAATTGGATACATGTGACGGGTGAAATATGGCAGCATCACGGACATGTGCTAGATACATAATGACAACATGGTCGAGTTCTAAGTTTCATTGGGAAAAATCGGCAGTTAGTAAGGTCATAGTTTCATATCAGGAAGAGTGATATAGGGCTCTAGGCGAACTCTGGGTGAAATATACTTTTGATGTAATTAAAATTCAATAAAAACAAAATATACACTTGAGCTCTAAATTTCATGACACATCATCTCATTTTACCTTGTTGCCACAAGAGAAAAGAAACTAAAGCTATAATTAATGAGTGGTCATGATTTGGCGAATGTTGCACCTATGAAACACATTCACCGCATTCCTAACTAATTTTTCTCCGCGCAAGTACTGATCATTGTTCATCTTGCGAAAACGATTTTTTTCGTAGAAGTTATTTTAAAGAATATACACCAATAAGGACATAAGAACACGAGAAACCATTTAAAATTGTTAGAATCTAGATTGTGTGTGTGTCAAAATAAACGCTGAATGAAATGTTTTGCCAAGCATGCTATTACCCGAATGGAATTCCTGGCCTTTCCAGCTGAACGGAGGGCAAACAGAGAACAAAGGCCGAAGTTCCAAATATATCCAGTAAAGACAGAAAGATGCAAAGTGGACCTATCCATCTGTACCTTAGGTAAAAGACAACCTATTCATTACACACCACAACGTGCATATGAATAATAGGATTGACAGTGAGATAGTATTCGAAAACAGTTATGTTTCATTGACCTTGTTTGTAAAGGTTATATAGCTTCCGTGAAACATAACTGAGCTCGCATACAAACTGCCAACCCCAGTGTCCAGTTATGGCGCAAATATCTGTCTTTGCCTCTTGTGAGGTTGAATGAAGACCACGGGAGAGGTCTGACAGGGGGGAAATAGCCCCGTCTCTGGGCATAACTGCGAATGACTTGTTCCCCCCTCTAGATGAGACAAAGAGGGAGAGGGAGGGGGAGGGATAACCGCTCGGGAGAGAGAAATGAGAACAAGAACGAGACAGGCAGAAATGAGAAGGCACAGTGGTGATGGGACGACTGGAGACGAGAGAGTGGAGGGAGGCAAGAGACGCAGACGAAAAAGGCACTCCCTTTGCCGAAAGTGGGCGCGTCCGCGGGCAAATTACTGAAGAAAGACGCTTAGCGGGTGTAGAATATGTGCTAGGGCGAGAGAGAAGAGAGAACAGACAGTCAGAAAAATATCCGAACTATGTTCGGATATGTTTCAGTGTGGTATATAAATCACTGGGATCGTTCATTATTTGATAATTTTATCTGGTAGTTCGGATATGTTTCAAGCGCGGGATAATAATCGCCGACATCAGCGAAAGTAATATTATCTGGGTTTGTACTGTAAATTTCAAATGAACAATTTGAGTCCCCCAAAGATGTAAAGAAGGGGCAGGTATTCTCACTAGTACATTGTAGAGTAGGAAGCGTCACAATGGACAGTCGGCAATGATTTCTAATGAACAAATTCTCCCCCTTTGAGAAATTTGAATTCAGTCGAGGTATCCGAAATTAGCGACATATAAGTTTCATGAAAGAAATATAGCCCAGCGAAAAGATCTTGTGCCGCTGCAGCCAACGATTGTCTCAACGAGAAAAAATGAAATGCCTGCTTGTTTGTTTGATAACGGAAACGCGGCCGGAAAAACGAGACACATGCTTAAAGTGGCGGTGCCTAAACCCGGCGTGGATACGTTTCACGGGAAGCAGGTCTCTGAAGGAGTGCAAGAGGGCACTCAGGATCTCTCTTCTGAAGCAGGCGTGAGAAGCGCGTGCATGAAAAAGCACTCACGATGCCCGTCATTCATCCTTTCTGAGTGGTCGTTGCTGAGAAGAGACAACCGCTTAGGGGAGAGGAATGAAGAAGAATATCTTACGGTTAGATAGTATTTATATGCCCTTCGCACTTCCTCATCCTCCCCCTATCCAATGGCAATAACAAGTTATAGAAAGCCAATGAGAAGATATTGAGAAAAGTTAGAACTGCCACATCATTCGAACTCTCTATAGGTCAGGATAGCGACGATGACGAATGAAAAGAGCGCGAAGAAGAAGACGCCTCTTCTTTGAGCGCTGAACGTTCCCAGGAATCCCACGATCCTCAATGACAGCAGCTAAGTTGCAGAAACGCAAAATGTGAAACATATTCCAGCCGGGTTTACTCGCGGTTGAATAAGAGAATCAAACCTATGGACAATTTCACAGAGGCCGAAACGAAACATGAGCTGACATCATGTACAACTCCGGGGCTGAAACAGGTGTTTTAGGCCGCTCTCCTGTTTCAGGTTTCAAGCTCAGGCTTCTCATTCCTCTCTCCTTTCCAATTGCCTCTTCCTTGCGGAGAGACGACCGCCTGGGAGAGAGGACTGAGCGTTGAATGCCCTGAGTACTAGTGCAATCCGACACCTCGAACAATTATCTTGGGGGATAGACAGGGGATTTCGTGTTGTGCCCTGCGTCTCCTTGAACATCCTGAGTCCTGGAGCTCAGAGACAAGGGCAGAAGCATAGAAGTAGAGTGGGAGGGGAACGCACCAAATATGCAAAGATCATTAGAAGTGCGACTTCATTACGGCACTTTGCTCTAGCCTTCGCCAGTATTTAGGGAGGAACTTGCGTCTTTAGGGAAAGGAAGTAGAAGTGCATTCTTCTGTCATCTACTTCCTCCGGGGCGGCTGTCCATCACATGTGAGAGAGAGAAGATCGCTCCGAAGGAATTAGACGAAAGAAAAATGCACTTGTTCTTCCTTTCCTAACCCTAATCATTACTCTCTTTTAGCGGTCGTTTCTCACACGGAGAAAGGATGCGGAAATGGACACTTGCGCTATTATAGGAATATTAAACGATTAGGAATTCAATGGCCATCTACATGTTTCATTCACCTTTCTCACACTGGAAATGTGAGCTATGCACTGCAGTGATGAAATAGGCCCGTGGGACGTAAATTAAAAATTGCACTGTGACTCAAGAGTAATTATCACCTGATCGAAATGGAATTTGTAAGTAAGGGGGGCTGCAAATCATGGGAATATTATTCCATGAACGTGGGATGATTTACAGAATGGACAAATATCAGTTTGAGTTGAGGAAAAATTAATAATGAGAGTCAAGTGAAAATTCGAGCGGTTTATGCAAGCGACTCCCCAGAGAAGGGTCACAGGAAGGAAATGCCTACTCATTGATCGCTAACAACAGTTCAGTAGACAGGGTGAAGATGTCTTTTTCGCTGCACAAATATCTTCGCACAATCACAAAAAGGGCAGAATTGTGAAAGAACCGAAAAGCATGCGCTCCGGTTCTTTGTGTCACACCCAAGTGAGAGTCAACTTTGGTTTGTCGCTGGATGGAAAGAGATGACCGGATGTGGGATGAGAGAAACGCCATCTCACATTGAGAGATGCAATCTGACAGAAATCAGAACGGAAAGGGTCCGAGAATGAACTTGTGCAGGACATTCGAGTCAGTACACGGGCACTCCTATCATATGAGCGACCCATGTGGAAAGCCAAAATGTAGGGTGTCGCATTTGGGTATTTATTGACAGCCGTCCATTTCTAACCGTCTAAGTTCACTCGGAGCGGTCGTCTCTGCGAACTGAGAGACGACCGCTAGGAATGAAGTTAGATGACTAGGAGGTCCCGGCTGTCAATAAATACCCAAATGCGACACCCTACCAAAATGTCCTTCTTGTATCGCATAACGTCATATTGCCAATGCGATCACGCTCTTCAAAAGCCAATTAAAATGATTTTCTAAATCATATATTTCTTGCTTACATATTTCTAAACCTGAACCTGAACATAAAAACAAGGTAGCAGTGCCGAGAGAAGCGAAATGAAATGCGTCTATTTTAAGCCATTCTTGGCATCACATCAAAAACATAAAATTTAGTTCACACTCGACCAATTTCTGCTCAATCCTCTTCGTTTTTCATTAAAGGCAACGGGGTAATTGCAAGCACAGGGGTAGGATGAAGACGACAAATTACTTGGGCTCCTACTGCAGTAAAGGGGGGGGGAGTAGTTGTCGTCAGGCTGCAGATGATATTCCATTCCGACGTTTTTACGCGAGAGACAACGCAAAATGGAGAGGCGCAGGCAGTCAGACGGACTAAAGAGTACTACAGAATAAGAGACGCCAGAGGGTCAGAGATGGATGAGAGAGCATGGGGAAATGAGAGGGAGCAGGGAGAATGGACAAGGTGTCACCGTAACGAGTCCTGGACCACTAATGGCAGTTACCAACGAAAGCCTGTATTTAGGCAGGCATCTAAATAGTGGGGTTGGCAGTTAGTGTGCGAAATCAGTTATGTTTCACTGACTCTGAATAACAGCGTTATATAGCTTTAGTCTTTTAAAGTCTTTATTCCGGGGTCAGGGCGATAATCCAAGGGGGATGTGTTCCTGCCGGTGGACTGCTGGGCCAGTCGATTAGGAGTTACACCCTGGCGTTCCAAGCGTTTTCTCCAGGGGATCTTTGTTCGCGGGCACCGCTATAGTACCAGCTATAGCTTTAGTGAAACATATCTAAGCTCGAACTGCCAACCCTAGCGTCTAGCTGTCTGCACTCTCTCTCTAATGATTGCACACTCTCGCACTCTCTGTTGTCTGCGTCTCTTACTCCAGCATTGTCTCTAACACGGCTCTCTGTCACCGGCTGGTAACAACACCACAGTTCCGCTTTGGACACAGAGAGCCACTACTAGTGCAACATCATTTACAATTAGAATCTACTCATAATAGTCTAATTTATACTTGTAATTCAAGGCCGAAAGTGGGCATGTACTGAATGACTATGACAATCGATCTTTTATGAGATGGGTGAAACATATTTTTTCTTGCTTTTCTCGTATCATTTGAAAATTGGTTGAGAGACTTTTGATTTATTTTCATTAGTGATTATAAACGTGAAAGAAAAGAGCGCCATGGACAATTGCACCATAATGGTGAAACGCACATAATAGCTTGAGCTAATCTAAGAAACCGTTACATCATAATGGCGCAAAGGTCCATGGCACTCTTGGCGTTCACTCCATTAGAGACAACGCTTGTGAGAGAAGAATGGTAGTTACTGACTGAGTCATGGTTAGGGAACGCTTTATGGAAAATAAGTGCATCATTTGTCGTCTCTACTCTTCGGCTAGCGATTGTCTATCACCATCAGAAACAACCGCTAGCCGAAGAGTAGAGACGACAAATGCTGCACTTATTTTCCAAAAAAAGCGTTCCCCGTCATGGCCCATTTGACAGTTCGGGAGCAGCCATGACGAAGCAATGGATGGAATGGAGCGTGTGGGGAGGCGACTCTTTTGTCTGATTTCTCTGCTTCTCTCCATTCTGCCATTCTCTGGTCCCTCTCGTACTCTGGACTCTCTTCATGACGCCTGGTAAGTAGAAGGAGGAAAATATGACAAAATACAGAAGTGGTCTTGTCGCTTGCGAGAAGAGCACCACAACAACGAAAGACATCCGCGGGGATAAAGGGATGATTCGGAAGACAACTGAGCCGTGAACAAGAAAACCAAAATTCCGTGGTTAGCCCAGTGAATAATGCTCCAAGCTGGAACAGAAAATGCGCATATCTCAATTTATCCTTTTTGTATTGCACATTTAAGGAAGTAAATAATAAAAACACGACTCTCCGCTATCTCTTCAAAGTTATGTTGTTTGATTCTTTCATTGATTCATCTTGTGGTGCTTCTTAGATTGAATGTCACCGGTCTAAGAACCGAGAGAGCAACGACAACACGAGACAAGGACCGTTGTGTGGGGCAAGAGAGGAAGCAAGAACCATAGAAGTATGAGAGACGATGACTATTGGGGACAAGGACCTTTGTCCACGACGCGTTCTTGGGATAAATAATTAGATTTCCTCGCGTTTTGCTCACAGTCCAGATTCTGAAAATCACGAAACGTTTTTGTTTTTTTAGTCAGGGCATTTGCACTAAATTTCAAAAATGGTCACTTCCACAATGTCACGTTCCCGAAGGAGGATCGCACTGGATGATTGTGAGAATAGAAAGCGTGTGAATGCAGAGAGGTAGACTGTAGTCTTGGCTAATGGAATACGAGCAGTTGCACTTTTATCCCCATTTCATTCTCTCATGGAATGAGAGCTGCGTCTCCCTAATTTTCATATTCAAATGATTACTAAACGGCACTTATCGTATACCATCTAATACGAGCGATTTTCCTTAGCGGGGCAAAAATAATACAAAAAAGTGAACTTCAGTAAAAACAACCCTGGGAGCGAACTATGTAGGAGTGAATTTTTCATAATCAAAATTTAAACAGCAGCAACTGTGGAAAAAATTATGATATTCGGATTCTACGCTAAAAGTTATCACAGGAAAAAAATTTCAACCGTCTTTGCCGCCAATAAGGTCACCAAATGCCAAGGCAAACGCTCGTATTTAGGGGAATACGAAGGAAAACCGCTAGGATTTTATGGAATCCTAAAAAATGACCGACCGCTTCGCTCGTATTCCATGACCATGGAATACGAAAGAGGGCGTGCACTTTCGTATTCCCTCTCGCGTGAGTATTTCATCAGCCAACACTAGTAGACTGAGAGGTTCAAGCTTTAAAGGAGCCACAACGGGAGATTGTTTTGCATGCACTTTCGTTATCACTTCTATCCAATTCCCTTACTCTATCTTTGTCAGAGTAGACCGCTCTGACGACGAGAAACTGTGGGAATGGAGAGAAGAGATAACGAGAGTGCATGCAAAACAATCTCCCTTTGTGGCTTCTTTAAATGAACTGTAGAACGAAGTATTTCTATACAGGGCGAAAGTGTGAATTACACCTTACTCATACGGAAAACAACCATGGATAAAGATCGTAACATTTTATAGCAGTGATCACAAATGCCAAATCACTTGGTATGATAAGCAGCTGAACAAGTAAACAATTTGAATATTTGAAAGCATTGTAGATAAAGATAGACACATGTTATTTGCCCCAGTAGCTGCCGTATCCTCCATAGCCACCGTATCCGTAGCCACCGTACCCTCCATAGTTCTGGCAGTATCCACAGTATCCATATGATCCATAGGGATAACTGTATCCGCCGAAGACTGCAAAAATAATTAATATTGCTTGCTTCTGGTCGAGACAGTTTCAAATGAACCGCAGCAAGCGGGAGGTGATACAGACACGTACGATCAGAATGTTGTTCGATTATCGGTTATATCGTGTGAAGAGTATGATTTTGTAATAGAGAACAGACCGACAGTCTGAGTGTACGTGTTCTGATATGAATTAGTTTAAAGGAGCCACAAAGGGAGATTTATTTGCATGCACTTTCGGGTTCACACTTCTCTCCATTGCGGTCTACTCTGACAACGAGAGAGTAAGGGAATTGGAGAGAAGTGATCCCGAAAGTGCATGCAAATAAATCTCCCTTTGTGGCTCCTTTATGAAGAAAACTAACAGGCGTTGGTCGCTCCAAAGAAAGCAAGTACTACGAGAAGAATGATCAGGGCGTTATTCAGCATCTAAAAATGTCACTTCAATAAGTATCTACGCGAATGGTCATAGCAGGAGAAAGTACATCAGCGCCATAATGATGAAATAGTTTTCTTCTTCCACCCGAGAAGACAGGATGAATGATGAAGCTATTGTGTTCTGACTAACTGGAAGGTACTATCATTTTATACCCTTTTTCAACCATTGACAATTCAGCAGAGTGATAGTACTCTTTGGTATGTCTGTAGCTTTTGACTTAGGCATGTTTTTCGTCAATCCCTCTTCAAATCTGTTGTCCATGTGTAGAAGAGAATGCGTTGCATCTAAAGAACACCCAGCGGTGGGCTATATTTCAGATGATGTTTGCCGAATTGTATGGAAAAACGCTCAAAATCACTTGTGCTAATGTGCTTCTTGCAGTGTAGCCAAAGTGCAAAATTCCTCTCATCCACTTCCCTGTGTGGAGGCCACTGTTCCCTGTGAATCATCACAAGGTCACAGATTTCGTTGTGATTGTTCGGGCAACGCTAGCTTTTACTATCTCGTGTGTGATCAAACCACTGTTACTTGGAGCCAAAGGGGAGTGAAGCACAATTGCACAAGTAGTTGTGAGCTTCGTTCCATACAATTCGGCAAACAGTATTTGAAATTTAGCCCACCACTAAGCGTTCTTGAACTACAACGCATTCTCCTATTCAAATGGATAATAGATTTGATGAGAGGATTGACGAAAAAGATGGCCAAGCAAAGACCTTATGACTCTGCAGAATTGTGTCAATGGATGAAGAGGGGTATAAAAGGCTAGTGCCTTCCACTTAGTCAGAACACAATAGCTTCATCCTGTCTTCTAGGGTGAAAGAAGCCTGCGCCATGGACAATTGCGCCATACTGGCAAAGTGGTCACATGCACCATCCCTGTCGCCATTCTTACTGCTCAAGTGTTTATTTCACCATCATGGCGCAACCGTTCATGTTCTTTTCTTTCACCTCTTGTCACCATTTCGCGTGCTTTATTGAATAGTAATTTTCAGATGCTGAATAACGTTCTGATCACTCTTCTTGTAGCATTTGCTTTCTTTGGAGTGGCCGACGCCTGTTAGTTTCTTTCTTAAACGAAATTATATCTGAACATGTACGATCTGACTGTCAGTCTGTTCTCTCTTACAAAATCGTACCCTATAAAATAAACCAACATTCTGACCATGCGTGTCTGTATCATTTTCCTCTTGCTGAAGTATGTTTGAAACTAACTCGATCAGAAGCAAACTAATTTGATTATTTTTGCAGTCTTCGGTGGATACAGCTATCCCTACGGATCCTATGGGTATTGTGGATACTGTCAGAACTACGGAGGATACGGTGGCTACGGATACGGTGGCTATGGAGGATACGGTAGCTACTGGGGCAAATAACATGCGCCCATCTTTATCTACAATCCATCCAATTAATCCAATTGTGAATTTGTTGAATTTCTTATCATACCACGAGATTTGGTGATTTTGGTTTATAAAATGTTGTATTCTTTATCCGTACATATGTCTTACGCTACCTTTGGTGAAGTATCTACATATATTACGAACATGCAATTGATTTAAACCCGAGATACAAATTAGACAGAAGATACAACAACGAGAAAAATTAATGAAAGCCGAATTTTATTGATATTTCGAATTCTTTAATGGTTTATCCAAAGCCAAATCAATCACATTCTTTGAGTTAGGCAAATCGAATAGATTCTTCACTGCTTTCGGAACTCCACGCTCTACCCATCTGTCTCTTCAGTGTACGTTTTTGTCTGTCGGCCTCTCCTTCGCTCAGACTCATATCTCCTTTCACTGACAGTATCTGTCTGTACACATTTCCCACTCCTAGTCCATCAGCCCTTGCCGATTCCCTCTCCTCCTTTGCCTTCCTTTGCAACTCTTCAAGTTCAACGCCCCGTCTGTACACATCCTGAAACATGGTATCAAGAATCTGTAGTGTTATGGTAAATATGTCCGACAGGAAAGTGAAAGACACGGGTTCGATCCCGTCAGATATCAAAGTACTAGTTTTCTCGAATCTCTTGGAATCACAACATGAGCAATCACCTTTATACTCTGGCTTTGTCTTGACAATATTTCGTCCAATTGCGTTTTCAATTGGTTCCTGTAAGCAGAGAAAGCTAATGTTTTGTTGGGCAATATGGTTGGCAGAATGATTATTATTTTCTAGGTTATGTTTCACAGATTCTCTGTCAATAAAGGTCATATTATGGGAACTGTGAAACATATTCTGGAAAATAGTCATTCTGAAGTAACTAATCCTCTGTCTACCGTAGTGGGCAACAGTGTAGACATAGTAAATGTCAAATGAAGTGCATTACATCTGCCTGTGCTCTACGTCGCGCGGTTTTCTCTATTACGCCAGAGACGACCGCACGATAGAGAGCGTGGAGAGGCGGAATGAACTTTGAGATTCACCCTGCCTATGGACAACTACTGAACCAACCGTGGTGAGTACTTATTCGAGTCCAGAGCCTTAAGAAGTCCTCTATCCGGTCCCACTACTAGGTCTTCCAATTCATCGATAAACAGTGGATAGTCAGCATATGTTGTTGATACAACGAGGGTAAAGAGAAGAAGGGACAGCATGGTCAAGAGTTTACTTTCGGATCCTCTTCCTGTTCTATTTATACCATGTCGGTAAGTAAACCGTGCTAGTTCACAAAGTGACCGCCGTTTACAAAGATAAGTATTGGCCACAAGGTGTTTTGCCAAAATATTTGCGGGTTCACAATAGGGTTTCTAAGTCGGGAGTAGAGTCCATTCGTCTGCTGTCTGATTCACGAGGAGCGGTTGTCTGTTGCATGAATGAGACAACTGCTCCTCGGGAATCAGACAACAGACGAATGCACTCTACTCCCGAATTGGAAACTCTAGTTCACAGTAGTATTCTGGCCCATATCTTCCGTTACAACGTGATTTTTACCGTTTGTTGACATAATAAGTCACAATAAGTGTCTTTGCTCTCTGAATGCGTTATTATGCAGTAGGCGGAATTCAATGACTTGCCTATTCGGCAACGCAGATATTCTCTGCGTGAAACACAAGTGTAACTGTAATTAATTCATGCACCAAACTAGGATCCAGCTGTCAGTAAAATTAAAACGAATGAAAACTAAATTTATGCCGTACATACATTACATACGTACATTCTTTACAGATTCTGTTTCCCTTTTTTATAAAAATTTTGATCTGGTTATTTATTTAGAAAGAAAATTCTGATGTTACTAGGTCGATTAATCGGCTGCGCACTTATTTAAGTAGTGAAACATAATTGCATCAGTTGTAAGTGGCTTGACACTGTCAAGTTGACAGGAAATACATAGGTGGTCTATATACCGTATAGAACCGGAGAAAATGATTAGGTAGCACTAGTCTCGAATCCCCTGAAAATGACCGCCTCAGTACTGCTGAGTCAGCAGATTCCCCTCCACGGCGCATGCGTTTGATAGGATTTGATTTTTTTTACCTTTCATTGCAACATTTATCACTTTCGAAATCAGTGGAGAAGACTAAATATTCGCTGTGAAACTTACATCTGTGGCTGCAAGTCGTTGTTGGAGTTCAATGTGATGTGGATACCATACTTGGACCCATAACAATAGTATGTGATGTTGTTTGGTAGGTATTGCTTAGAATTTCAGTTTGTTCATCTTTCACTGTGGTTTAGTAAAGATGTGTGTTCCGGCGTGAATCAATAATGACATATATCCAATGCCGTTATGGTGCCGTGTGAAGCAATCGCAGCGAAGACAAGTATAAAGGAAATGGCATCAAGAAGCTGAAATTCGTTGTTGGACAATGACGTCACAATATCGATTAGCGACGTCGTAAAATTGATTGACGGCTCATACATGACGTTGTTTCTTACAAGAGGCAAAACGCTTGCGTTATGGAACTTTGTGCCATAATGATGAAATTGGCTGAAGAACCAGAAAGAAGCGTATACCAACGGGTTCCACCTTCATATTGGTCATTTGTATTACACCCGCAAGAAATGCTCCAAACATCTTGCCAATACTTTGGCGGAAAAGTATGCACCTTTTTGGTCATCAACCTAATTAATCCCAGCAACACGGGAAATTTTTTGACTAGATGCACGCTAAAGAGGGAGATGAGGAGACTAGGGAACGTCTTATGTACCGTTTTTCGTCCATGCGCACCAGTGAATCATTCTCTTTCGCTCATCATAGACGACCGGTCGAATGAGGCCACAGGTAAAAGTCAGTCCATAAGTCGTTCCCTAGAGGAGACAGGCCGAGGACAGTGTCAACTTTCGAATCAATTTCCTTGAAGCCAGTTTGCAAGCCAACTGTGAGCGCAACGCTTCGGTTCGACGTCAGCGGCTGCAAATTGTCGTGAAACTACAGAGTGACTTAACCTGAAAAGATTTAATCATAGGGTTTCTGTGGTGTTTGAGCATATGTGCATATCAGTTTTGTCGCTGTTTTCTTTAAAACGAGCATTTGGAACAGAATTGATACGAGACCACCAGAAACCGCGATGAATAGTGCTATACAAATTCAAATGAGGAAAACATTTTGCCAATATCAACCGGAACTTTGACCAGTCAATATGTGTGTATAGTGCCCGTACCCCAACAACAAACGTGAGCAAACTGCACACTTTTCACAGTGGAGTTGAAGTGCGTGACCTCCTAAATAACGTTTTCTTTTTCGACTTGTGAGATTTGATTGTGCTTTGTAAGGAAATGTGTAATCAAGTTTGTTTTCCACAATGATAAACGAAAATTTATCCTTTTTATGAAAGCATCTAATCAAAATTCTGAAAATTTGCGGAAGGCAAGGAAAATGGGCAGGCAAGGTTATCAATCATAAGGAATGAATTCTTGTATAATACATGAAATACAGGCCAGTCATGCAAATCAAATACAATACAATGTGATTCACTCTCAGAAGCGAGCTCCATTTATTATTTCATTTATTCATTCAATTTTCCTCACTGCTGGCTGAATTCCACCCTCTTCCCAACTGTCTCTCCAGTGTACGTTCCTCTCTTTTAGCCTCGTTTTTACTCAGACTCAGATCTCCTTCCACTGCCAGAATCTGCTTGTACACATCGCCAACGCCGAGTCCTTGTGCCTTTTCTGATTCCCTTGCCACCTTTGCTGCCCGTTGCATCTCTTCAAGTTCAACGACACGACTGAACATGTCCTGAAAGCCAGAATACGGTAAACGCACAAGAAAGCTCTGTGGTGTAGCGGTAACCGCTTCAGCCCGGAAAGTGAAAGACGCGAGTTCGATCCCCGTCAAAACCAAAGCAGATCTAATCACCTGTACACTCTGGCTTTGTCTGGCCAAAATTTCTTCGAATTGCGATTTCAACTCGGTCCTGTAAGCAGTGGAGCCATAGGGTTGTAAGCAACTACTGAACTAACCGCGGTAGGTTCTTGTTCTTGTCGAGTGTCTTGAGAAGTCTTCGATCAGGTCCAGTGACCAGGTCTTCCAATTCGTCAATGTACAGTGGATAGTCTGCAGATGTCGATGCAACGATCATGAAGAGCAGAAGGCACCACATGGTCAAGAGTTGGCTTTCTGATCCTCTTTCCGTCCATTTTATACCATTTCGATACATAAACCTTACTTGTCCACAAAGCCGCTTAGGCATAGAGATCATAGAAAGTCCACATAACACAGTTCAACGATCTAACTCAAGGAAGTAACTACACCGCTGTAAGTAAACGAGAACCGAATGTTTGCCTTTCGTCTGTTTACCCTTGCCTAATAAGTAAATGGTGTTATTCCATTTTTAGAATAAATCTGGTCTTAAAATGAAATGTTCAACATAATTAAAGTAATTGATCGATTAGAATTGTATACTGATTTTCTAGCAGCAAAGTTTAACATGGTGCTTGTGTTGATGTTCGGGCAGGGAATTATTTAACACTTGTATTAAATCTGTTTTAGAGCCATCAATATTTCCAATGTCTTGCCCTAAAGTACCTGGATGCCTTTTACTCATATCGTTGATAGCATGTTCCATAAATATAGTGCTAGTAAGAAGAATGCTTCCGCTTCGAGTGACTGGTCTGCTCAATCACGACGAATCGTGAATGAAACATAGGCTAATCCACGAACAACTGCGTTCACGACGAACAAAGTGGACATTGATGTTGAGTGCTCAATATTCGCTCAATTCCTTTACTTTCAGGGATGATGGAATGGCTGATTAGAAGTCACTGTAACGGTCGATAAAGCTCGTGATTTATCTCTACTTCTCTATGTTCATTCACTCACTCGAGGCTCTCATATCTTATTCTTGCTTGAACTTTATCAGTGATTACTTTGCGACAGAGGACGGCTCAACCAAACACTTCAACCCACTTGCTGATGTGTTGTTGTCGAATACTTCACAACGGCCGAAAGCTATCGGTACCTTGTATCCGCTTCTTACAGGATTCCATTTGCGATAACAAAGGAAGTTTTGTGCTGATAATATTAACCTAATGACATGAGCAGGTTCTGAACACTTTGGCGCTTCTACTGCATGGCCGTAATCCACGGATGAAAGACGTGTCATGGAAATGTGCACCGTAATGGTGAAGTGGACAAATGCGCCATAATTATCTGCATTCTTTGTCCATTTCACCGTTATGGCGCAATTGTCCATTTCGCACTTGTCTTTAACCACGTACTCTTTGCACAAGGATGAATCACAAACACACAGAGTAGGGACACAATCGATAATCTCCGCCATCAAGACTGTGCGTATTCTGCATATCACGAGTGACGGGAGAAATAAGCCGATAAACTCCGTGCTGTTCGTTTCACTGACGAACGAGAACTAAAGACAGATACCATAAAGGCATGTTATCCGTTTCGATGGGTACCATGGTTGCCAGTTTCATAACTTTTTGGAATATGTTCCAAAGCTGCCATATAATCGAAAATGTACATTCATTGAAGTGAAGACCGTCTCTGGTAAACTCTGGTAAATAATGGAGATCATGATAAGTAGGGGTTCTAAATCGGTAAATTTACAGTCATTCTTCTCCGTCGCGCTGTCGTCTATCATGGAGTGCGACAACCGCGCCCCGGAGAAGAATGACAACAGATTTGCCGTTTTTGAACCCCTAATGATAAGCACGATGAAACAGTAAATGCACGAAGGAAGCTATTTGTTGAGATCCATATTGCCTGTGCGTGGAATACGAAGGAACCTGCGTGTTTGTCAAAACAAAACAAAACCTATTTGTCAGCATATCTGTTCTGCCTTTGAAATATATGCGAGATCACAATTTTTGCGGTCGGAAAACCCGCTAAATGGCGCGCAATTTTGAAATAACACAGGGAACACAGTCAGCGGTCAGATGACGTGTTCGTATACGGAATTTCAACTTCGTTTACATGAATAATGAGCGCGGTATTGCCAGAAACACGGGAGGATCCGATAGCACCGCATGATTTCGCCTCTCGTTTACTGTGGGATATTATTTGTGTAATCAAAGGTTTGCCCAATGCGAACACTCATCTTGCCGCCTGGTGACTGCCGATGATTGTACGTACCCTCTTCAATTCGCGTGTTACTTCGTTGTTTCTCAGTGATTATTTCGTATAAGGTTCAACAGTAAAAACATAAACTGACTTTAAAATTGGCTTCCTATTACAATAACAATGTTGTTGTGAAGAGTGTCTCTCCTCCCTCTTTCGCAACCTTTTAGTGTTTCGCGGTCCTCTCTCTTTCGTTCCTTGGCAACTCATCTGTGTACAATTGGTTTCGCTACTTCTGCTGTACAAACAAGCACGTGATTCAGACGTGCCATTTCATTTCACAACATTTAGCACGCAATGTATTTTAATGTATCTACCTTTCACATTTAGATAAATGAGGTATTTCCGCTTGCCTGCCACTTATTACGTTTGCGCTAAAAGTAAGCTGTAATACCTGCCGCCTCACTTCTGTTTGCCATCTACTTTCGCTCCCCTTCGTCCGTCAATATTGGGGTACTCACTGGTTTGTGCGAGGAGTTTCTTTTCCATTTGTGAGCGTACCTAAAAGAGACCGTGAATTGGCTCTCGAAGTGCATTCCTTTTCCCTAAGCTATTATCGAACGGTTGTCTATAATCAACGAGAGATAACCACACGACAATGATTTTGAGAAAATGAATGCACTTCGAGAGCCGATTCACGGTCTCTAGCACCTAACCATTCGTTGTCGTTCTTGAACTTTTGTTTGGTGGGTCATATCATTTTCTTGGACTATGGAACGATACTAATGGGCCGTTTTTCGTCCGGGCGCACCCCTGAGTCATTTTCTCTCGCTATTCATATACGATCGGTTGAATGAGAGCGCAGACAAAAGCGAGTCCAAAAAAGCGTTCCCTGGACACAAGACGCACGATAAAAGTGTGTGAGTGTGTGTCACAGAGGACGCGTAGTATGTGATGTGTAGTCAGCGGGGCGCTTATCTCTCCGGTCTCTTCATTCCTCCATCCTCCCCTCTCACTTCATGGGTCGATAATGCCCTTCGTTCGTAGATGTTTTTGTTTATCCAGATAAAAGCTCAGTTATGATGCTGAGTTATTTACTAGGTATACTAGGTTTACTAAGTTCAACATCCAAACTGAACTTTTATACCCATCTAGAACACTCCATTCGTTTTTTTCGACCTTTCGCTTTTGCGTGCTAATTCGTCCATTCGGTTGACCTCCGACCTTGATTCTGGTTATGTTTCAACTTCGTTATATATTTGCAAGCGTGACCAGTTGGATAACAATCGTTGACTTTCATCTCTTGTGCAGGTGACTCTAGGCATTATTCACGCCCTCTCTCGGTGGGAACTCTTCCACTATGTGGAATGACTTTGGATGGTTGGGTCAACGCATCTACAGTCTTGTTCGACCATCACTCAATGGAAACTGTTCCATAGTGGATCCTCCCTCGGGGTCGGAATTCTTATCAAGTAAGATCACGAAAATTAAAGAAGTCCTATGGGAGACTACGAAGTGCTTCCGTCGGGAAAATATATGAGGTTACATGAGAGAACGTGGGATTACACTAGGGATCTTCAAATATATGGTAGCGTTGAAACCTATACCAAAACGTAATCAAACTGCCTACCCCCAACATTTTATTGGTCTCACGGTTGGAGGCGCCTTGATTCCTTAACGTTTACATTCGTTCAGATTTGGAAGTATGGCAAGTGGTTTTCATCTCGATTGCTTCCATTCTCACTCTGGCCGTTCTTCTACTTTTCCTTATTCACCTTCTCTGTGTATACTTGTGAGTTGTTCAATGTTTGTTCATCTCGCACCAATGTTTGCGCTTACAATTTTAGATTAGTCGATATAATTTGGGGTGGGGGAATGGATTCACTTAGCGTCCATCATGCATGCGACTAGCGCTTAAAATAGGTAAATGTGTCTTCATTTTATTCGCAGAGCGGTTCTCTCATACATTGAACCGCTCTGCGGAGAAAAATGAAATTTAACCGTTTTGAACATGTGACTTGTAGAAGACATGGTTAGACGAGTGTTTTTAGTCCATTTTGTGCACTGATTGATCATAACGGGGCACAATATATGATGATACGAGGGCGGAAAACAATTCCATAACATGTGCCGTAATTTCATCATTTCAGCTACGTTTCCATCGAGCAACGTCGTAACAAGCTCTACTTCTTGATATCCATCTTCCCTGTTTCGTGTATTTGCTGCCTAGTCGGCCTCTGTCTTCCGCGAACGGCCGTTGTTCTCACATCAATTGGTGAGTAGGGTTCTCTTATCAAAGCAATTAGTGCGTTTGTCATTCGTCTAACCTCCGCGGAGCGGTTATCTATAACATGAGGAGACAACCGCCCTGAGGAGGTTAGACGAATGACAAATGAACTAATTGCTTTGATAAGAGAACCCTATTGGTGAGGCATGCACACAGAAACAAAACTGTCATTGAAAAAGTCGTTCGCCGATCTATCAGTTGCAGTGACTGTTTTTTTCTGTGCGTACTCCAACAACACAGATAACGAAAATACGTACTTGGGTTTGTGGTTGGCAGTTGACCACTTTATGAGCTATATGTATTTCAAGGAAACAATCTAGCGTAAGACATGCATGCTGTGAAGCATAACCATTAGAGTAGACAAACTGCCAATCATGCTGGCGTTTCAACATGCGTAGTAAAGTGTACTTCTGATTCGTTCAACCTCCATTTAGCGGTTCAATACTCCAGGCGACAAAGCACAAGTGAAATGAGATTAGGCGAATGACAAATGCACTTTACTATTGATTTTGAAACCCCATTATTAATGGAAGTCGATAAGAAACTTCTTATACTTATAAAACGAGGTCAACTTATTAAACGTAATTGTGAATTTACTTGATCGAAATTCTCTTCTCTTTGCAGGAGTCCTCTACTATCTTCTGTGTCTCTTCGTCATTGTCTCCCTCTGCCGTCACTTGTATGGTGGCCGTTCATCCCTCGTGGACACCCTCGCACACACTCATATTGACTTCCGATCTCCGCCCTTCTGTTGTATCATTCCCGGTGGATGGCTGCCTACGGCGGAAGTTTCAGAGTTAGTTGTTTTCTAAAACATTTATAAATAGGTGGTAAAATGCCATTTTTCATTCAACTCCGAGAAGTTGTCGTCTCTTCGTTCGATGAAAAACCGCTCCGCGGAGATTAGACGAATGAGAAATATTCTTTATCACCGTTTTAGATACACTGGTAGAGACCGTGAATCGCACATCGATGGGCATTCGCTCTCTCAAACTCTTCTCCGAACTGTTGTCAATCAGGATAAAGATAACAGTTCGGAGAAGAGTTTGAGAGAGCGAATGCCCATCGATGTGCGATTGATGCACGACCCACGGTCCCTATACACTAGTTAGTAGTTGCCTGAAATGACATTCTCCTTTTGTTCAGACGGAACATTCGATGGATGGAATGGATGGTGATGCAGGCTCCGATCGTGAGGGCACTCATTGTGGCAGCGGACACAGTGGCCATCGCTGAGTTGAGAGGAGATGCTGCTGGGTGAGATCTACCTATACCCTATGTTGTTTTCAAAATACTCCAACGAGTATATAACATCCAATTCCAAAGTGATGTGCAGCTGGACTTTAGCGCCGAAAATGTGGTATGGAGAAATGTGTCGTGAAAATACTGAACACTGTTGAGAATGTTGGCGTACATGTCTGTTTCACGGTTCTGAAGCAAATGGATAAGGCGCTCTTGCCTTTCACCCGCAAATTCCATCCATGAGTCATATTGGTATCCAGTACACTTATTATCTTTCTTTCTATCTTTATCCGTATCAGAACATACGCTCAGGAGATCAAGAGTAGTCTTCGATTAGTCATCAACCTTCCATTTGTAGTGCGTTCGCTCAAGAAAATTGACCCATTGTTCTTTATGAACGCTTGCTCTATTATAAACATGCGTAAACTAACATCCAGGAATGAGGGACAACGGCACCGCGGACATTTGAGCCATAATGGTGATAGGGGCATCTTGTGCCCAGAGAATGACGACAACCATGACGCATCTGTCCATTCCACCATTATGACGTCAATGTCCATTGTGCTCTTTTATTCACTCAAAATTCCATCCATGAGTCATAATGTTCACTTTCGCAATCAATGTATGTGTCAACAAATGAAGATGGGGGTAGGGGGAACCGAAAAATATCTGTTGGTTTTCAAAATAACGTGGGATTTGGATCAATCTGTCAATTTTTTAAAACTTTGAAATGCGGCGTTATTATTCTATGTGAAGTGTAGAGTGCCGGCGTTTCTAAAACATACACTGTTACTAGGGGTTCCAAAACGGTAATGAAGTGCATTTCTCATTCGTCTAACCTCCCGGGAGCGGTAGTCTCTACGAGCGATAGACAACAGCTCCGGTAAATTAGACGAATGAGAAATGCACTTTATTACCGTTTTGGGACCCCTAACTGTTACTATGGTTTCTAATTCGAGAGTAGAGTGCATTCGTCTGTTGTCTGTTTCCCGAGGAGCGGTTGTCTCATTCATGCAATAGACAACCGCTCCTCGTGAATCATACAACAGACGAATACACTCTACTCCCGAATTAGAAACCCTAACTATTACCACAGATTTAGAAACTCTGATGAGTGCAAGCATTGCAGATTTCTTCGATGGACTGACACAGGTGCAGTTGCTTCTCTTCTTCTGGCCATATTTGGAGTGCACTCCCTCGCACGACTAACCGCCGTATGTTTCTACTTATGATCCATTACCCCAACTTTCTCGTTCAGAAACCCATGTCCCACTATTGCTTCATGACCGTATTCCGTCTGGTCGACTTGTCCCTTCTCTTCTTCACTGGCCAACAGCCAATGATCTTCGAGAACATTCTTCTTCGGTTTGGAGTCATTCCTTGTGGGCCGCTTCTGTCAGCGGAGAGCAACGCAAAGTGTGAGTATTGATCGAATCACCTACAGTACGCGAATTCATTTATGTTTCACTTATCCTATATCTCGAAGGATAGATATAGACTTTGTTGAGCATAACCCACACTCACTGCCAACTCGAGTTGCCAGTTTGTATGCGAGATTAGTTTCACGAAAGCTACATAGCTTTGATATATAGGGTCACTGAAATATAACTGATTTCGCACACAAACTATCAAGCCTACTGCCATACCAAGCATGTTACCATCAGGGTAGGCAGAACGACTAAAATAGCTCATTCCGTCTCCTTCGTGCGGTCGTCCATGTGCGCCAGAAACGACCGCACGATGGAGAGCAGAGAGAGACGGAATGCACTATTTTATTCATTCTACAAACTAAGGTTGGCAGTTAGATATGTAGGTTTTCGGATATGTTTCACAGCTCTTATAAAATCAATATATGTAGCCACGGTGAAACATATCCGAAAACCAGTCAAACTGCTACCATTCTGCAAACCCTGGTTCCCTCTCATGACCATAGTCCCCTTTCAGTTGTGTGTTCTTTCGTCCTCATCTGTCAGATGTTCATCCTCTCCCTCCTCTCCTCATTCCTTCTCGCCCCTCATCGATGCGCTCTCTTTGATGCATTTCCTTCCAGAAAGACCACTCTCTCACAGGTATTTTCTCTTCTATGGTTAGCAGTTTGAGTACGAAAGTGCATTCGTTATCTCCTCCACTCCCCAGAGCGGTTGTCCCTCGTACTCGGGAGACAGCAGCTCTGCGGAGAAGCAGAGATAACGAATGCACTTTCGTACTCAAACTGCTAACCATAATCTCTTCCCGTCCTTTAGGGTTTCAAAAAAAAGACCGTAACGTGCATTCGACATTCGAAGCAATATCATTTCACTTGTGCTCTCTCACAAGTAATAATCGACCTCTCAATAGAGACTAGGGTTGCAAGTTGAACACTTTAAGAGTTATATAAGAGAATTGAAATTAAAAAAATGTCAAATGTCATTCTGGACACTATCCAGATTGTCATTTTTCGAACTTGTTCCGAAAAGTGAATTTTTTAAATTTCATTGCTCTTATATTTCACAGATATTATACCTTTAGAGATATACCTTCTGTGAAACATAACCCATAAAGTATTCAAACCGTCAGCCATAATAGAGATTAGGCGAATGACAAATGTACTTGACTGCCGGTTTCTGAACTCTACTACCCTTGGTTTCATATTAATGTCGTTTAGATGGCTGAAGAGACTGATCTGAATGGAGATTCTGACCTTCTCGACTCAAACAGTGCCATTGGAGGCTCTTCCACTCCTCAATTGACTAATTTCGCTTCTTCTCAACAATCTCTTCTAATAGACAGTTCACTTAATAACCTCTAACGGGATGTTCGATCGGGTGAAATGCAATGGATTATTTGCGCCATAATGGTGAAATGCACGCTTGCGCCATGAGAAAGCTGGAATGATGGCGCTTTTGTCCATTTGATCATCATAGCACACATGGCAATGTTGATTTTCACCCGTTCATTCTCATTATCCGGTTCGTTTACTCCTATAGTGCAATTCCTATTCCTTCATTATGGGTTTCATTTATCACAATTTGACCGATTCTCCATGGTTTTGAATGGCTCACGTCAGTTCTGATGAATAGTTTAGACTGGTAGCCGAAGAACTGATTGTATCTCTGCATTGCTTTGGCCTTAACTTCCTTCAGGGAAAACTGTTTGTTCATGAGATTTACTAACAGTCGGGTCTATTGTGGGAAGTTTACAATACGTTGTGCTCATAAGCTGGGTGACATTACCTTCACTTGGTTGTGTATTTGTTGCCATAAAGTGTCCATTATACTGTATCTATACAGCATAGTCCATGGTTCACAGGACGATCGAATGTATGATAGCATATTATGCTAAAAGGTAGTCAAACTCTTAAGCAGAGCCGATACACGCAGATCAACCTTCGCAACCATCATTAATCCTCTTCTACTCAAACGCTTACCCTATTGCCTCTCAAAGTGAGATCCCCATCTCATTCAAATCTCATTTCCTATTGGTTGATTCTGGTTTGGATGGTCATTACTTTCAGATTCTCTAGCGTTTAATTTACGCTCCATGTTTTCTATGAGGATCGCCATACAAAAATCTAATGCGCTTTCTGATGAGTATCAAGAAAGAATAGAAATCATTGCGGCAAGCGTAAACGGTCTTGCGTCCTTCGATGTTCAGAATCTTTATGGAATTTATGGGAACGTGCGATGAAACATCAATCGGAGTAATCAAAATAAAATAAAACATATGGAATATGGAAAACAACCACGATACAATAGTTAGGCATTAAGCATCGCGTCAAAATGTTGCTCTAACAGGGACGAGATGACATTTCAGAGCTGATCGTTCAGTGTACAGGCGAAAAGGAAGCGGCGCCAAAATGTCACCAAAAACTAAAACGTTGAGAACATTGAACGTTACTGTAAGACAAACATGGATCGATGAGTTGTTACTACTGTATGTATCTCATACAACACGCGAAACAACTGCTCGGAAGAGTGGAACGAGGACAAACTGATTAGTCCGGTCAACACAAACAATGGATCGAGAGGAAGTGAAGACTCGAAGTTAGGGTCGTCAGTTAAGCAAAGAGAAGCAACAAACTGTTAAGTTACTAAAGAACAATGCTACATGTCAGGACGGGTCTGCTATGGGTTACTGGGGGAAAGGACGTGATTTTGATTGGGACATTCATCGAAAAAGTATTTTAGGGGTGAGGAGAAATTATGGGACAGATCCACTATGGTCGTTTACTGTGGAAGAGGTGTGTGTAATTCGAAATGCACTACAGTTTGACAATTGGTCATCAAAGGTATCTGGGGTGAGGAGGATGAGTTGGGGGGGGCGGGCGGGAGGATAGCCGATTCACCGTGGTAAACTCTTCATGAGAGACGATCGAAGATGGAGGCGCGAGCGGGACGAGAGTGGCGGGGACGACTGAAAATCCAAGAATTACGCCACGCTCATTTCTTCACACTCTCAGCTGACGCTTCAAACATTGAGCAGTGATGCGGTATAAGTTCCAGGTGCACATATGTTTCAAGGTGAGGGTAAATATAGGTGGTAACCGTTTCATCAGTTTCGTGATAAATTTTTTTGGAAAAATTTATAAGTATCATTCCAATCCGTACCCCCCCCCCCCGACAGTCTGTTCACTCCTGTGCTCGAATTATTATACATTAAAATATGAATATTTGTGGGAAAAAATATTCCAATAATGGGCACCGCCCGAATGGCCTCTTTCATAGCCAGCAGTTGTTTCTGCCACTGAACGAGAGCAGGGACATGGTATGCCGTTCCTCGTGCAAATATGTTTCAAAATGCGGGTAAAGAAAGGGAGTAGCGGTTTCATTAATCCATCTGGAATGGAATTGGTGGTGCGAATATGTTACAAGCAAGCATGTAATCAACAATACCCCATCGTATACTTCATAAACTACAGTATGCTCACCCATGCGCAGGGAAGACCTTGGTCCTCACGCGATTCCTCGAGGGGCCGACCACCAAAGCCTGAATGAGATAGATGTTTTATACAGCTTCAACCCAAACAGAATTAGTTCTGACCACACAGCCTATTGTTATTTTATTAGCGAGTAATCTGTAAATCACGATGTATTGGCATTCACATAAACAAGCTGCATTAGAAGATTTCTAATGCGAACTATAAAATTCTCCGCTGTGCGAAGATCTTTCAAATTTATTATATTGTAAATAAATTTTTAAAAAATAGATTTTAAAAATAGCCCACCTCCTCCATCACCATCTCGTCTTCCTCTCCATCATCGTACACTTCCTCCACTTCCTCGTCTCCTTCGTCAACGTACTCCAACTACAAATTGGGATATCTGACCCACTGGATGACCCAGTTGAACTGGTCTACGCACCAAGAAAATAGTATTGTATTTCACCACTGGAAAGAGGAAAAAGTACTATATTGTGGCCCTCACCTGATCATCCTCGTACATGTCATCTTCATCGCCTTGCACGATCTGTAATTACTCATATTGTTGCTTGGATGACACGCCGTGCCCAGCCAACTATCAGATACCGGAATCACTCAATTGTCGTACAAAGTTTCCGTGTCCCAGACTCTAGTTTGATACCATGTACAACAGTAAACAAAAGTTCCTAATGTGATACCACGATACGTGCCCATCAGCTACCGTACCTGTACTCGTCCTCCCATCCGCTGTCCCCCTCCTCCTCCTCCCATTCTCCTTCCTCCAGACACTCTGCCGGACAGACCGGATGCACGACCAGCCGCAGCGGGCGCAGTCACTGAACAGTGAACGATAAAGATGAAGGATTGCTCATTCGAATAGCGTCTATCAGACGCAGAGACAGCCGCTCTGCGGCGATTTGACGGATTAGAAATGTCATAAGTGCAGATACAGCTGCAGGCTGCCTGGTGTAGGAGAGTGTAAGTATGGCCTTTAATTAAACAAAGTGCTTCCAAGAGAACGAGCAACATCAGCGCGGCTACTATTATACTCCAGATGACACATAAATCTCACCTCTCCCCTGCATGAGTCTGCCGCCTCCTCCGCCCAGATGGACAGTCACCTGCAACGGATATGTTTCAAGAGGATGGTAAGAATACATGAAAACTTAGGCAATTCAAGGTAAAAATCTTTCCCACCTCACTGCTGTGCTCAGCATAGCGACCGTGCATACAACAGTAACATACTTTCGAAAAAGGCTTTAGCCACACTATGTATTACAGTAACTACAGGACTACAATGACAACAGTAACCACCCACCGACGGTAGATGGCTTCCCCTTGCTGGCTGCACTCTGTCCACCAGGAGTCTCTTCTGTCTCATTGGCTGGGGCGCACGTGCTGCAGCTATGGCAGAGGAGAAGAGACCAGAGTTGCTGCAATTGGGGCAATTTTGTACTACCAAGTCTCCATTTTGACAGGGTTACTTAACACTCCGGAGCGGAATATTTAATTCGCTACCGTACTACGTGTGCTCTCGTCCAGTTCACAGGGTCTTTCAACGGTGATAATTTGAAATGAAACAAAACATTCATCTTCCTAATGCAACCCTAGAAACCTCTGAATCGCTGCAACAGTGCAGGCATTAAAGGACGTGGGAAAAACCATAATAATAGAGGTAATACAAATTTATTCCAACAAATTCAATCAACATATACGTTCATCTCTAGTTCCCGATGGACAGTTTCATATCGGTTGTTCTAGGTACCGGAATAAAAAGTAATAAAAACGTTTCATGTAACTTACCCACTGACGACGATTGCGCCACCGGCACCCAAAGTGCGCTTCACGATCTGTAATCATAATCGATAAATATTATCGTAATCCCGGAAACATTCGTGTCAAGACCAAAACCGTCAGCTACCGTATCCTACCCTAGCTATAGTATCTTACCTTACCTAAACGCTTGCTCTTCTCCAGGACCAAAGACGGTACTACGAACCACGTATCCCGTCATCGTTGGGCTACTATTTCCCATAATTCCTATACTTCATATACAGCATCTAATTCCTCTTACCTACCGTATCCCACCGGGACTTGCCCTTTTTGTAGAAAAAAACTGTACGAATGAAAATTTTTCATTCTCAGAGCTACCGGATCCAACCATCTCTTATATACAGTATCCCACCGTACCTTGCCACTCGCCCTCACTCCTCCCAGTCTGTCCGCGTGCAGTCCTCCGAAGCGGTCGCCCGTCGACGAGGAGACCTCTGTTGAATGACAAGATCATGGTTGGTAAAACAAATCTCGAAATAAGCAACTAAGCCTCCACAAATTTCACAGTTAATATTAACGACACTTTGAAACATGAAATTCATTGGTGACTTTTCGTAATGGTTCGTTACGTGAATGCACCCTCCCAGTTCAACGCTTCTTACATGTTCCGTGAAACATACCATGGGTCACCAATACCCAGCAGGGGAATGTTAGGCACGAACCCTGCCCCCATATATGTTTGTTCAACAACATATAATATAGAGTGGATGCCATGACTAAATTGCTTGCCCGATTGGTCATGAGTCAAACGAAGTATTCCTGTCTGTTCTCTCCTACTGAACGGTTGTCTACGATGACCGAGAGAGAATGACTCACTGATGCGCACAGACTGAAAGAGCGAGTCGAGGTAGTCAAGAACCATTTTCTATGGATGTTTTGTTGAGAGCGGTCACTCTCCTTTTATGTCTGTGCTCATCAGTGAGTCATTCTCTCTCGGTCATCGTAGACAACCGTTCAGTAGGAGAGAACAGACAGGAATACTTCGTTTGTATCACAAACTACAGTGGTTTGTAATACAAACGGCCACTGTTTTGTGATACTCTTTATCGAACCGCCCACACTAGTCATGACCAACGCGAGAGAGCGGCAGCTCTTAATGGAGTAGAGAGAAGAAGCGAGAATTTTTGGTCATGACATTGATCAAGACATCCACACTAATCTAATACAAGCGGATAAAGAGTAATTGCTGTAACTAACCCTCCTCCAGCTCCCGTTGCTCCGCTATGCTGAGCACCGCCCTGCCCGACTTTCGCACCCCCGATGTGCCTCGCTTGTGCATACCTACAAGGCATAATGTAGACGTTGTGAGGCGAACAACAACTGGGGAATGAGAGATTACTGCCCCATAATATTATATAATACGTACGCCAATGAGCGAAATCAAATCCTATTCGTCACTCATGTATTATGGAATAGCTGTTGCATAAATAGGCATGGTTTGTTTTTGGATACTTCGTCGGGATCATGTCAGTGATCTACCCAACAAGGCGGACAACAACAGCTCACGTTCAGTAGGAGAAAATGGATGACTAATAGCCTTACTGTAATCATACCGAAATGTGTCCAACAGTAACCCACCGGCTTGTCTGAGCAGCTCGGCGTGCTTCAGAATCCGCCTGGTCTTCGCAGTTTTTCCCTCGGGCATCTTGACGTGGTATATTTCGTGACTGAAATTAAATTTATAATTGAAGTCCAATGTATTGTTTACTAACAATATGGAACTGATTCAGAAGCTCGTCAACATCTAAATCCGGTTCCTATAGGTTTCTGATTCAATATAAGAAGAAGTCTTCCCTTATAAATCCCGATTACCCGTGATCAAGGTCAATGGACTCGGCAGCAGTGAGAACAGCCCTTATTTCTAGCTGTAAGGGGCTAAATGCCCCTAGACTGGAAACAACCTTATTCTTGTTACAAGTTCATCTCGCCGACCATTGCGCGATTCAAAAGCTCTAAAGAAACTAACCGACGACTAACCCGGCGCCGTTAAGTTTCACATAAAAATGGGATGTGTGCTGACCGATCCGGGGGCGGCTTGCCCCTCCTCTGCACGGATGCGCGAGTATCGTCCATCTCATCGTCATCATCTTCTTCCTCGTCGTCATCGTCGTCGATGGTGACTGCAAACATTTACTTAATTTACTTGTCTTTCTGAAACTAAACGGGAGGAGTTCAAATAGAGGACTTAGATCGGCATTGCAGAGTGACTCCCAATATTTTAGCAGAGTGGCCAGGTCATTTCTGGCAACAACTGTCCAAATATGGTTAAAGCACTAATAGAGGAATTCCCTTAGTTCTCCCTCTGTTCGGGAGAAAAAGCGGAGAATTGAAAGTTAAATCTTCTTTTCACTATTACATTGGAACAGTATGTGATATCATGTTCTGCAAGACACGAGACATTTTAAAAGCATGCCAAATCATAAAACCCACTGGTTGGCCCTCCTGTGCGATACCTTTAATTCTCATTCCACATGGAACACAACTGACCCCGGCAGAAAACGAACTCAGTGTCAATCAAAACCATTAATTAGTGGCGAGAGTGTGTTCAGCAAGAACGCAGCAAACGTGGGCAGATTTCGTAGAAAAATTGCAGTAACTGCAAAAATATTTTTGCAGTAACTGCAATTCAAAAATGAAAAAATTGTGGAGTGCTATGTCAACTAGTTAATAACTCGTAAACCAGTAAGGCTCCTGACCAAGCTCCGCCCACAAAAACCCCAGTCTCCAAACCAATTGACTTGTACAACCTGTAATCTAGTACTTACTGGGTGCCCTCGGTGTCTGCTTCTGTACTGCAGCAGTCGCTCCTCCTCCTCCTCCAGCCGCACCCATTGCAGCCACTGCCTTCACGCGCTTCATGATCGCCACCTGCAATTTATTGTAATTGCAGTTATATACATAAGTTATTGCTAGTACTCTTATATAACAGACATCTTCTGTAAGGGGGACCAGCCCTTTGCACAATTTCTCAACTTTAGGTCTCCAAATTGGCTGAAAACTTGGTTTTAGGGTAATTCGACTCCGTAGATCACGAATCTGCGGTCCGTTTGACATGA
>JACMIF010000688.1:0-17407 GCA_014805445.1 Diplogasteroides magnus
AAATCGAGTTGCAAGCCGTCGGACGCTTTTTTCTCGAAAATGGCTCATGGATGACATCTCTCACTATTCGTTTTCAACACTCCCAACATACTCCTATCCATCGCACATAGTCATTATTTCTAATTTCTTCCCCATCCTCGTACCGTTTCCTAGTGAGTGTAATAGTCAACAAATGTAGCGTATGTGCATGAATAAATTACCTGATACGAGGGTTTCAAACAATTGCAATATTCACTGAATTCAAGATATACTTTCTGACGACTTCTAATACCAAATGGTCCATAATTCGTCACGCTGACACTGCATAGAAATGATCGCATTAGACATTCTAAAAGGACAAAGGCGCCACATGGAACAGAAACGTATTTGGATAATGATTTTGTTAAAATCGATAACATATGGTCCAGTATGCTACCGATATGGTAATAACAAGAAATTAATGTATTAAATAATAATAAACTTTCATTACATAGGAATGAGACGTTTCTTCTCAAAAACTCGAGGATTCCCATCCACAATTTGCCTCCTCAATCGATCCACCTGTAGACGTCCTCAATAAATAAAAAAAAAGATTGAAACTGAACCTTTCTCAATTCATTAACGGTGCGGCCATCCACGTATTCGTACATTCCAAATTGCATTGCAACGGAAAGGTCGTCCAGAGGGAAAAATCACTGGGTGCCTGTTTACCTTTCTGTTTAGGCTTTTTCCACCTGAGAACCCTTGTTTGGGAAAAGGGTGAACAACATAATTTAAATAATAGAGAGTGAGAGCATTCTATCACCTGAGAGCAGATCTGACAAGGCATTCTCCTTTCGAATGATATCCTCCTCATCCTTACTGAAGGCTTTCTTGATGTTGGCCATTTTACAAATCTCCCCCGCAGTCTTTCCCTAAAATATTATACTTAAACTATGAATGAAATGCATGGCTGTTGTTCTTTAAAGGGACAGTCCAGTCAAATATGACAGAACCCCCAACACGGGACTCCCACACGGATTGCTTGCCCCTCTGAGCAGGGAGAGGAACACTCAATTAGCGCCTCCATCAGTTCACTGTAGCGCTATTATCTCTTTCACCTTGACTATATCGATTTACAGTCAACAACAAGTCTTAGAACTTATCGAGACGAGCAACTTTGATGCCGAGTGTTTTTCACTATAATGACTTTGAACTGAGATTCCGAGCAATCATTTTTCTTAGATGAAAACTAGTGTATGTTCTAAAATCATAATAGTGAAAAACATTCAAAATGAACGTTGTTCATATCGATAAGTCCTACGACTTTGTTGTTGACACTAAATCGATATAGTCAAAGGGGAAATTGATAATAGCGCTACAGTGAACTTATCGACGCGCTAATTGACTATTACTCTCCCTTCCTACTCTCGTTTGCCTTCTCTCTCCTAAAAGGAGCAGGAATTCCGTGCGGGAGTCCTGTGTTCGGGTTCTTTCAAATTAGAGTGAACTGCCCCTTTAAATAAATTATGTATAAATTTATTTGTCTTTAAAAATCGGAGTAACAAAAAATAGGAATAACATCAACACAAAAAATAATTTGGGAAAATACAATGTCTCATGTAGGTTAAATCTTTAGAAATTTCGCATAAACAAGAGTGTAAGGAGAGAAATACCAGAATAAGAGAGGCTCCCGCCTGACAGGCCTGGGACAGGAAATTCTCGATACAGAGATAATCAGCAGCAACGATCAGCTCGATCAGAGTCGTCGGCATGATCTGAATAGAAATGTTGTCAAAAAACAGAAAAGAAAAATTAGGATAACGAATGTACTTTAAAGAACTCCTTGTCCCATTGCGAGAGATCGATCTTCTTTTCCTTGTCTTCAGGTGCAGGATTATTCTCGTAGTGTTCACACCAGACAATAATCTGCATTCAATTCATTTATATTTACTAAATACAAATATAATTAACCTTCTTCAGCACAGCCGAGCTAACTTTCGCCAACGGAATAGGCATGTCTTGATCACCACCGTCCAAGTTGAGATCCTACATTCAGGGTGGTATTCAATGTTGTTTTGAAATATGTCTACCGTCGCCAAAGTTTGGCAGCCACCAAAATTCGATGGACGCCAAAGAAAACCGACCGTAATATCAAAAAAGGAGGAATAATGAAACTCACAACGAGCATGTTGTCGATGGTCTTGAAGAGACGTGCGTAGTTCCTAGAAACTTCGACGAGTTCGTTGTCGCTAGTCGTAATTTTAATCGATGAAGCCATGATGATCACCTGAATATTTTTAAAAAAAATCTACATGGCTCATCGCTGATAAGTGGGCTCGACCCCTGATTCACGCGTTCAACCCTGCCCTCAACAGATCCACCCAGACCTGTTGGGGTCACAAAGTCTGGTAGGGGTCTGGGAATGACTCAAAATCTCCTACTGTGCGTATCACGAATTATAAATCGATTTTTTTTAAATTAAGAAGTGAAAAGGCAGCTGCTAGGTTATAAAGAAAGTCCTGATCGATATTTTAAAAAAAGGTAGTTAGAGAAGCTGCACACCTTCAAGGTATGTGGAAGTATATAGTAGGCATGCATGCCATTTTGACATAAATTCTCGCTGATTGCATACAGCTTCTTTCTGGAGCTATGATAAATAGTATGAGTTCGACCACTTCGAAACTCCTCAAAATTGGCTTTCTCAATTTTTTCACGTACTTTCAAGCAAACCATATGCGTTTACTAGTGGGTTTCATTAAACGTGTGAACTATCCGCACCATATACTAGAATGTCTTTTAATTATGCGCTATGACTACGAAGTTATGATTGAAAAGGTAAAAAAAAACAGTCAAACAGGTGATACTTTTAACAATAAATGTACAGTTCCGCGAAAAGGAAACGATATCAAACGGGATGGGCGCAGGTTAATGGCCCAACTCTTGTACTGACAATAATCAATAGAAATTAAGATGGTTATATCGTTTGAACACAAATGAAAATATATTATATTTTTCGTGCAAAACTGGTAATACTAGAGCTGGTAGAGGGAACGGCGCGATCGTCGTAGAATGAGTGAGAGTGAATGAGATAGAACGGTTTGAACGAAGTGAACGGTACATGAACGCGATGTTCTAATCCAGTAGATCTATAAAAGATCAGCATAAACCCAGGTACGAAAAAGCTACACCACACGAAAATAGCTAGAATAGCCACTAACTATACACATCGTGAAAAGCATCGTATAATGAATTTCGTCATCCTTAGCAGGGCGGCATCGTAGTGACGCGTCGCGGCCCCTACCGTACCTGAGTCCAGTGTGTCAAAGTCCCAATAGCTCAACGAAGAGATGAAATAAGGAATGTTTTCGTAATGAGACGATGATGAGACATGACAGTTGGTAGAGGAGAGGGAATGAGTAATGGAAGTTTGGTATGAAAGAGTTCAAATAACTTGATCATTTCGACACCAAATTTAAAAAAGTAAACACTTTATACCTTCTCAGCAATTAACAACCAACGTCAAAGGGAAACGAAATGGTACAGAATGAGATTGGAAGTTTGCAACATTGAAAAAAAAATTGGTGGAAATGGTAAACATTAGACTAATACACAACAACAGCTTATACAAAGAGTGAATACTAAGACATAAATTTATATATACGTGTTGACTTGTAGTGACAAGATACTCGTGGCCAAAACCATTTTTCTAGTAATGAGTGAGGTTTATTTTCTACTCAAGGTCAAATGCGTTCTTCGGAGGAAATACATACTGAGCTCCACCTTGCCACTGCCGTAAGAGTAATTGCAATAATTATTCGATTCATCAGATTCAACATCCCGTTCGGGCTAAACAGGAAGTATTTAAACAGGAAGTACATCTTAAAGAATTACATTTTCAGTATTTCAATTTACCACAATATCTAATTCTCTATGTCTACTTCGCAAGTGCTCACAATCAGTAGTGTCCCACAAAATTGCATGTACTTTTCACGAAATTTTGTTTGTTTCCACAGTCAACTAAAGACTCTAATTGCACTAGTTGGCGCCAAATTTATTTAGATAGTAATTTCGGAATGTTAAAATGAAAATTGACATATTTCAGGTTATAACTTACCATTTCCTTCAGACTGCGTCTGTCTATATCATCGCGAAGGGTGGTCATCCTGATTTCTTTTGGTGAAGAGTTGAGGAGAATCTTAAACAAAAATGAATATAAATAGAGTCACATCTTAAACAAGCAATAACCTGAATGGCTCTTTTCACTCCTTCTGAAGTGATACCCTCAACAAAGTGTAAGCTAATGTCAGTCAAATCGTTTCTTTCAGCAAGGATTCCCAATTGCTCGTCCGTCAGTTGCAGATCACGATAAAAAATATATATATTGAAAATTAATGCAAACAAAAGCTTACTTCTTACGTGAATCGATCCTAATACTGTAAAGTCCTGCAGTACGGAAGAATTCATCCTTAAGCAACTCAGAACTGGTTAATTCAAGATGTAGCCGTCTAAAAGATTCATTTTGGCTTTAATTAACGAGAATAAATATCACCGAGGTTCACGCACAAGATTCATGAAGAATTCAATCGATTCAACTTCACGGATAGCAAGATGAAGCTGCAAAATAATATAAATTAATAAAAATAGCCTTCAAGTCATCTGTGAGGTCTTTCTAATGGATAACAATAGAGGGCAAAAAATAGGAAGATTCAATTACACTTACACTAAGAGAAGAATCGATGAGGTGTCTAACGCTTCGAACAAATTCGTTCGAAAAATCGCCCTTCAAAGTAAGTTCCTGGATTTTGGAGCCTGAAGAGAGAATTATAACATTAATTATGGCTAGTTGATACGCTAAATACATAGGAAAGGATTGTGAAAAAGTAAACACAAACTATATTCGTACATAAACATTTCTCAGGAAGAAAAGCTGTTCACCTTTAGTAATCAAATGGCAGCATTCTTCAAGAGATAAGCCAATAACGGGCGAGGAGCTTGGGAGGTTAACTGGCGGACCTGGAACATTTAACGCTATTTACACGGAAGTTTTAAGGTATAGATCAGGGTTGGCAGAATGACTAAAATAGTGCATTCCATCCATCTGTGCTCTCCATCGTGCGGTCGTGTCTGGCGCATAGGGACAATGGAGACACAGAGAGAAGGAATGCACTATTCTAGTCATTCTTCCAACCCTGGTATAGATAGTACAAATCATCATCACTATCTGCAATGGTAAAAAAATTGTAATATTAAACATGACCGACCGTGGCATCTGTAGCACTGCCGAGTTCCCCTCTTACATCTCGCATCTCCGATATTGAAGTAGAAAGTAATCTAATTAAGATAATATTGTAATTCTAGCAGCAAAAAATACGTAATTCCGTCTCCCATCCTTGCAACACTTGCAATAATCATAGAAACCGAGCTTCAGGCCCTCGTTCGGATTCTCGCTCACTTCCACGATAACACTGTAAAGGAAAGGTTTTATAAAAATTCGATCACCATTCAGGTCATAAAAATCTCTGTAAAGGAAGTGCATTTTTTTCTCCACCATTAATTTCACCATGGAAAGAAAATCTTAGGACATTCGATAAAGAAAATCCGTGCAAGATTATCTAGAAATCACGAAAAATATGCATGGCGTAAATTTTTAATGAATACACACCGGTCCATTAGACGCTGCTTCTCGAAGAGACGAGGATTGTCATCTACCAGTCTTCTTCTCAGTCTGTCAACCTTAAGAAAGAACAATAGAAGAGGGAGACAGAATATAAAGTGTTCACCTTTCTCACTTCACTGATAGTCCAGTCATTCAGATATTCGTACATTCCCAACTGCATTCCAATGGGAAGATGGTCAAGTGGGAAATAGTCATCGTGTGGCTGTTCAGCGTTAGCCATTTTGATATCTAACAATGAGAGTATTTGACTTGAAGCAGGAGAAAGAAAACAAAAGCATTCATTCTTAATTCAGCTAAATAGGCTCTGTATCAGCCAGCCAATGGTCGATAAGTGGACGATCCACGATTAGACTCCGCCCACTATTTCAACTCTCTCTGAAACCGGCAATACCAAAAATCAGTGATGTATTCTCACATTTCTCATAGTTGCGGATAATAGCTGTCTTGCATAGCCACTTCAAAAAGTTAATGCAACTACCAAACAATAGAATCTTCATGGTTTCGCAAATATATACTATGCACTTCTGTATAGTCAACCGTCATGAGCGACAGCATAAAAGAGGGCTAAGAACATGTCGCGCTCATCCTATTCCTACATATCGACTTCGCCCTTTCTCTCGCTTTTTCCGAATTTATTCAAACCTGTAAATTTGGGCCATTCAGCTGTATGATAATTTTGGAACCACTTTCCGATGAGAGCATTTGCATGAGAGCATACGCTTGGCGCAACTGGGAGTTCGGTATGAAAGAGTCCGAATAACTCCAGATCACCACCTTCACATCAAATTCAACAATAAACACTTTATACCTTGGTAGCAATTTGCAACCAACCTCAAAGGGAAACGAAATGATACAGAATGAGATTGGAAGTTTGCAACATTGAAGTAAATAATTGGTGGAAATGGTATAAAATTAGACAGAGGCACAACAAGAACCAAAACAAAAAGAAAATACTAGGACAGAAATTGATATCCACGTGCTGAATAGTTGCAAGTTTAAATAATGTAATAAGAAATCCGTCTTCAAAATCATTTCTATAGCAATGATTGAGATTTGTGGCTATGCATTTTGATCATACAAAAACCATTTTGATAGAAATACAGTACAACTTCCACCTTGCCATCTTCGTAAGAGTATCTGTCGGATTCAACATCTCTTTCGAACTGAACAGGAAGTATTCTCAACACATCTTAAAGGAGCAGTGCTACGAACTTTTCGACTACATACTGGAAATGCAGTTCGATTTTGTTACTCGATTGAAGACGACCTGCGAAGGTCTCACATTTTCACCCTTTTTCTCTGGTACAGAATCTGGAAGTATTTTGCTTAATACAGAATCTGGAAGTATTTTGCTTGGTGGCAGACGTGGGTCTCTCCGTGTCTGCGCCTCTTCAAGAGACATGATCTCTCACCTCTTCCTCTCTTCCTCCCTAACCCCTTCGCCCATGCTTGTCACCAAGGTAATGACTTTAAGACACCGCAAAAAATCAAAGAAAAGTGCTTTAAAAAGTTCGGCCTTCGCAGATATATAGAGTAACCAAATCGAAATGCGCTTCCAGTCCATAGTCGAAGAAGTTCGCGATACATCTCCTTTAAAACGCAACAAATGTGTATATTTCAATATGCCAAATAGTCTAACAATAAATTTCAAGGCCTATTTCTCAGTGGTGATTCACTAAATTACAGGTGCTTTCCATGAAATATTGTCAGTTTCATGGCAAATTTATGATTTTCACTAAACAAGTTGAAGCCAAATGTATTTACTCGCTGATTTCGGAATTTGTAAACAAACATGACCATATTTAACTTTAACTTACCATTTCCTTCAGACTTTCCCTGTCTATATGGTCACCACGGACGTTCTTCACTCTGATTCTTTTTGGTGAGGAGTGAAGAAGAATCTGAAACAAAAACATGAATACAAATACGAAGTAATTTTTTTACAAAGACTAGCTCAATTTTAAACAACTACTAACCTGAATTGTTATTTTTATTCCCTCTGAAGTGATACCTCCAACATAGTCTAAGTCAATGGGAGTAAAACCCATCTGTCAGCCAGAATTCTCAACTGCTCGTCCGTCAATGGCAGATAACGGTAGAAAAAATATTGAAAATGAATGCGAGCAAAAACTTACTTCAACCCCTCTCGATTACCATGGATCACAAGACTGTAACGACCTGCGTTACGACAGAATTCATCACTAAATAGCTCCGGTTTACTGATAAACAGCTTCATCCTAAAAGATTCGTTCTTTGCCTCGTAGAATAACACATCCAGTTTCCTGAACATTTCGTTTTTGGCTTCTTAATAACAAGTTCAATTTGCACCTAGGTTCCTGCACAAGATTCGTGAATAACTCCGTCGATTCAAATTCACGGATCGCAAGATGAAGCTGCAAAAACGTCATTTTTAATGACTAATGGGAGACAAAAAAGACGAAAATTCTACTCACACTTAGAGAAGAATCGATGAGGTGTCTAACGCCTTGAAAAAATACGCTTGAAAAATAGCCTTTCAAAGTAAGTTGCCGGATTTTGGAACCTGAAGAGATAGTTTTGGCATTAGTTACGGCTAGCTGATATAAATGCATAGGCAAGAATCGTGAAAAGGTATAATCAGTATCAGCACGTAAACGTTTCATATGGAGAGCAACTGTTCACCTTTTGTAGCCAAATGACTGCAGTCGTCAAGAGACAAGCCGATAACGGGCGAAGTGCTGGGGAGGCTACCTCCTGCACCTGGAACAAAATTATATACTTCACAAATATATAAATATCATTAATATATTATAAATAAAGTATACATTATAAATAAATATGAATAAATTATAACTATAAATATGAAATGACAAACGTTCGCATGTGTAGCACATCCAATTCCCCTTCGTACAACTTGCACCTTCGTTATCGAAGTAGAGAGAAATCTAGGGAAGATAATATTATAAAATTCTAGAAGTAAAAACCATACGTTATTCCGTCTTCCATTCTTGCAATACTTGCAATAATCATAGAAATCGAGCGTTAGACTGTCGTTCGGATTCCGTCTCATCACGGTTACTCTGTAAAAGAAAAGCACTCTCTGTACTCGACCATTCAATTTGTCTGAAAAAAGCTTTGTTCAAATTAGCAAGTCCTATGAAAAAGTAGGCCATAATTGTTACTTGAAAAGAAGCGTGATTGGCTCGACTTTTCTAACGAATAACGGATAAACTCACTCGGAAATGAGAAGTTTCTTTTGAAAGAGACGAAGATTTCCATCCACCAGTCTTCTTCTCATTCTGTCAACCTTAAGAAGGAACAATTATACGAAGAAGACAGAATAGAAAGTACAAACCTTCCTCAACTCATTCGCAGTCCATCCATCCACATATTCGTACATTCCCAACTGCATTTGGACGGAAAGCTCATCCAGCGGGAAATAGTCAATGTGTGACTGGTCGTCATTAGCCATTTTGCTACCTAAAAGTGAGAGTATTTGATTGACTTGAGGGATGAGAAACGAACGCGACAAATTCCGCCATATCATAACAACTCAGTGAAATCTTGGCCACTGGCAGGCCACTGATTTTCCGCTTGATCAGTGATCGAACGCCACGCCATTGGCAGGCCAGCGACCAAAATTTCACTGAGAAAATAATCAAAATTCAAAATTTTAGCGAACCTGCGCTGGGAAAATACTATAAAATGCGCGCTCCACACTCTGCTCTAAGGAACCGTACAGTATTCTAAATTGTTTGGCGGGCCAAGGTAAAGCAAATCGAACTTGTAATGGGGCTGCTAGGAAATGTTCAAATTTGGGAAAAAGCCAATGGGTATTCGCAGAAAACTTTGTTCGGTTACACTATGTTTTTGAAATCCCTTTGGAGGCAGATGCCAGAACTTTAATAGGCGCGGTTAGATTTTCTCGCTCTGTTCACGATTTGTGAGAGAGCGCTGCTTTATAAGAGAGAGAGCACCGAATTCTGACCGACAGCCTGATCTCACATGCTTGAATAGTTTGAACTTCACAACTTTGCACTTTAAATTCGGTATCAGTATCACGCATTCTGCAGCTCGAAAACCGCTGGTTAAGTTTGATACCTTATTGTATTTCGATTTCTGTGATATTGTTTGTGCTTCGCGAGTATAGTGATGTCGCCAGTGCGTTGCCAGCTTTGATTTCTCCTCATTTCAGATGGAAACATGGCAACAGACCAATGTAGTGCTTCCCGATGGGAACAGTGTGGTGCAAGTGAACATTTGTGCCTCTCCGAGTGAATTGTGAGTTATCCCTATTCGAATTATTGGTGATTTCTCTTCATTTCAGTGACACAGTAGCTAAGAGAACCAATGATTTGCTGTACGCAACCATCGTTCCTCTATCAGGCAAGACGTACGTTTCCTCGGAGTATTTTTGATTCAACGTTCATTCCCAGGCATAAAGGACCTGTAAGTGTCGGCGCCGAATTTTCATTGTCATGGAAAGCATCGGACGGAGTGTCTCAGGTGAATTTTTGTTTTATATATTCAGAGGAATATTTTTGTAAACAAACCGATCCATCTTCTTATTGCTGTCCCAGTAACACAACTATCTACAAATAACTTCTTTTAGGAAGTGAAATACGAGACTTCTCACATATTTTCTGGAAAGAATCCTGCAGAGTGGAGGCTGCGACTGGACGGATACATTCCATTGCTGCAGTCAACTGAGGTAGGCATTCAAAATCAAATAAATTCCCCATTGTCGTGTTATCAAGATTAGGCTTATATATCAATTGATTAGAATAATTACTCGTTGTTTGCTTCAACAATGGAGGCAGAATGTTTGTGTGTGTGGTATCCTACAACTGGTAGGGATCGCATTTCAGAAACATATTGACTACCGAGGCATTAGCACAAATCACCTATTTCCTTGGCTCAAAATTTTGAGAATGTGAACCCTACGGTCTGAAGACCTCAAACGGGCAGTTTAAGCCGTTTGCATTGCACCCCAATGTTTTTCACCAGTTGTCAATTTGTCTCCGAACTACGATCGCTAATGTGTGGTTGCAATCTAATGAATTGTAAGATCACCGGTTATCAAAGTGAATTATTCAGGTTTCGACTTTCAGACATACAAACCACCCGCGAAGAAATCACGTGGCAGCTCCGTCAGGAAGCAACAAAATAAAAGTGTTGTTAAGCCTACAATGATTTCGGTAGCTATGTTCTTGCACAGTTTCCACTAATCGTTTTCATTTAGGATAGCGTCATTGGTGTTATTACGATTTCCTTATGGAAGGAGAATGGTAAGAATGTTAACAATGACACAAGGTATTTCGTTGATTCAACTGTGTTCCTCAATTTATCATGCAGTCCCTACCGCATCGAAAGTGGAAGAGTAAAAGTGGAAGGAAAAGTGCTTCGCGTGAGCAAAGAGGTTGTACTTTTCCCACAAATTTAATTAATAACTATTTCTTTTCTAGTTGCTAGCAGTTCACTCTCAGTACTTCTCTACGCTGTTCTATGGAAACTTTAAGGAGAAAGACATGAAGGTATGTCAACATTTGTCGAGTACAGTATTACATTTTGATTCAGGTAATTTCTCTGCCCGATCTGTCCCGTTCCGCACTGAGCTCGATTCTTCACATGATTAGTAGTCCCGGATCGACTCCGCAGTCAGGCACGTTGTTTATTTTTTCTCGATCATTATTCATCTATTAGTGGATGCTGCTTGCAAGCTGCTCAATATCGCAAATCGATGTGAAGTACTTGGAGTTATCATGAAATGTTCGAAATACCTGCAATCTGTCAAATTGAATGAGGTTGTTACTTGCGATATTTTGCCATAAAGATGTGTTGTCAGAAAGATGCATCTATTCTTTTGAAATCTGCGGATGAGTGCGGCCAGCCTGACCTGTTGGTATGTTCTTTTTTTGGTATCTTAATAGTGGAAATGGCTTTTATCAATATAGTTCGGAAGGTATTATACCTCGGACCACGCATACCTTTTACCAGAATTTTTTTAGCTTATCTTGTCTCCGCGCTACCTGTTTGAACTTGTTATCAATTGACAAGCCTGGACTACGTACAATTATGTTGAAACATTTAAGAAACACGCTTTGGCCTCATTCACATCTCCTTCTTCATTGAAAGATGCTTTCTGTCCAGTTGTTACAACTACTTCTCCCGAAACTGCTGTTGCTGTCGTTACAGTATGTTTCCCCCGTTCGGTGCTACTCGTTATGTTAATTTTTTTAGCACATTTCGGATATGGTCACTATGAGAGGTAATAGCACGATGAATCAGTTGAAGGTAATGTTTTCTCATTTTGTCATGTTATCTATCTTAATACATTTCTAGGTGTTTCTCACCGATCCCATTTCTGGCAACAAGCTATGCTTCGAACTATTCTACGATCAAATTCCCGTCATCGCGTGGTCATTTGTACTTCTGTTCACACCCGATATCAACCACCGTTCCAATAACCCAATTAGCTTGGACAGACCGTCCTGGAGTTTCACTGTGGATTCTGAGTGGAGGGAGGAAATCGAAGGAACGACTCCTCGTAAAGGAAAAGGGTACATGTTGTACACGAATTCCACCTATTCGTTCGAAATCACAAACGAAAATCGCACCACGGGACATTTCTTTGGAAAGCTCGTTGAAGGGGCCATCTCGTATCCCTATGGTGGCAGATATGGACTTAATCCACATACGTTCGGTTGTTACACTTAGGATTGGATCTGATTTTATTACTTCATCATTGTATTTCGTTTGCTATATTGTTACTCGCAAGTTTCTTTGTTTTTTTTTCGTTTCTCACTCTTTATCTTTCGCTACCCTTGAAGAATGCATAAACACTTTACCCTTTTGTTCGGTTTAAAGTATTTATAACACGTCACATTCGCGAAGATATCACAATCTGCTGGCCTGTCGTTCTTATCAACATTGTTTTTGGGCTTTGATAACGTTCTTGATTTTTTAAACATATGACTTGTGTGAGTGCGCTGGACGAGGGTGGGCCAAGAAAACTACAACTGTATTCTGCATTTCTTTAATGCTTGATAACTTTAACCATCTTTTGAATTGTCTACACGGCTGCTTATTCGCTCCAACAGCACTTCAAAATTACGGTATTTCTGTCAGCCACAAAATTCGTTTCTTTGTCGTCTTTTTCATCTTCGTTTCATGTTTTCATTCGTTTCAGTCAATGCATGTGACAATCAATAATACACAAGTCTTTATGCGCATTCAAAAGCTCTATATATTTCTCTTCCGTCTTCCTCTTTTCCTTTTTTCCCTTCCCGTCCTCTCCACCTACCCCTCTACTCGCTCGCTCAACCTGAATTTTTAAAACTCATTTGGCGCCCCACCCCGCCAAATATTTTTCGAAATGAATGGTATAGCCTACAGTATAGGCGTGCAAGACTAGGTTAACGGCAAGGGAACTGCGACTGTATGCACAGTGCTTTGCACACGTATACAGAGTTGAACACGTCGCAGCATGCCTCAGGCATCCCGCCTGACTTGGCAAGCCATAATGTAGATGTGTAATAGGAACACATATGAATGGGGTTTTCTAGGCGCCCCGAGCCTAATCCAAAGCGAGGAGAGGTGGTCAGTTCTAGAGACCGGCCAAGGGATCAACTGCCGAGAGAGGAGGAGGAGCCCCCGGAGGGTGTTCCTCTCTCTCTCTCTACTGACAGCCTCTACAGAGATTTCGTCCCCCCTCGCTATGTAAAGCTCACCTGGGCTTTTTATAGGCAAACGAAAACATATATATATATACAAATCAAAACGATCCTCTCAAAAAAAATGAAAGTACGAGTAATGTGACAATTGATTGCATATAATATAAAAATAAACGGTGTGTATGTGATGGGAAGTGGGATGTGGGTAAATGCACATGACATGAAATTGTAAAAATATCAATGAAAATTATGAAACTGCAATCGCAATTGAAGTTATAGCAATGACTATATTATAGCAGAAAAATCAAGAATAGTGACAAATAAACTGCAAAATGGGGAAAGGCAAAATAATAAATGCGGTATCAATAAAATAAAATAAAATAGCAAATAATTAGTGAAAATGAAGTGGCATTTGACGAAGTATGCGAAGGATTCGGCTAGAACATAAGAAGAAAACTACAAAATAGAGCCTAAATCGAATTGGATACTGAAGTAAAGTGCTAATTCATCTTAAGAGTATCTGATTCATCATAATCTGATCAAATCCGTTACAAATGACATGCGAAGTGGCATAATAGAGAATGAAACTGCCTTACAATAACTACTACATATGAGTGTCACGAATAATAGTGAATTACCTACTCAACAACTATGTACAACAAATAATAACTGTGAAACATAACTGATGAACTGGACCTTTCGAATGGGAGGAATGGAACGGGAAGAATGGTTTAGTTTAAACGATGAAATATTTCTTGGAGATCGCGGGGGAGAGAACAATGGATTGATATTTCAACACGAAAATGTGCGTCAGTCGCAGAATTCAGTAAAATAAAATCCAGGTGATAAAATATTTTGTTCGCGCAGCGCTCTTCCTAATCTAGTGAATGTAAGTGATCCAAATCTCAGACTGTTTCTAATTCCAACGAATCTCTACATGAGAGTGAACTTTCCTTGTCTGCACGACTCTATTGGTTCGCATTGATCTGAATGTGCTCTACTATGTGACCTCCCTTCAGTCTGTGGGTGAGTATGTAACACGGGGGACTGAAGACGAGTCATGGGGAGAAGGTGAGGAACACAGCAGAGCTATCAATCGAATTTTAGATTCGTATATTTCTCTCTCTTGCTACACTTCCATGGAGAAAAACGAGAAACTTCGGTCTAGTCGTGAGATAGGTTCACTCATAAAAAAATGAATCTGCTTAATGAGCGCGCACGAACAAATTATTCATCACTAACAAACAAAGTAATGCAAATATCCTGAGTGCTATTTTCTTATAATGGTGTACTCGTGTTGATTATGCAATTGGCGAATGTGACAAACGAACTAAGCAATCGGTGAAAAGATTGTGAAACGATGAAAAGTGTGGGCAGGAGATATTGGTTGGATTTGGGATATTGGGGAGAATGAGGATTAATGATTGGGGAAGGGGGTGTCTTCTCATGACTGATTGACTTTTCCCATCGACTTCCCTTGCTCCTGAGGTCATTTCACTGATGTGTTTGACCTCGAGATGGTGCGAACAGGGTTCACGATTGCGCATTTTTGCGTCTTCGATTACTTACCCTGTATCATCTTAAACGTGAGATTATGCACTCTCACATCGTCAAAGACGAGTTCCTCTCTCAGTGTTCTATAGATTTCAACTATTGATACATTTCAAAAATGTCTAGTACTCTAATTTTCCCAATGGATTACCTGCATAACTTATATAATTTCACTACTGTTCGCCTACGAACAGTCAGGGACTGTTTCACTGTTCCACTATCGCGTTAGTGAGCAGCATAAAATATTTGAGGCTTGGTTTCCTAGTACTGTCAGGATGTCTCACAAGATGTATTATCCAACTATATGGCTTACAGATGAAAAAGCGCACGCAAGAAACGTCGAAAGCGCAGTTATTAATAGACTGCCTTGAAGACAGAGGAATGATTGATGATTTCAGGCGCATGACATTAATTGATCTTAGGAGAACGTGGCTAATAGAGTTGGATAGAGACTGTTATCTTAATGAAACTTCTACGAGGAATATCTACACTAACAATGGCACAAATATGTCCTATGAATGATGGAAAGGAACAAAGACCTGTGTTTGGTAGCTACATAAAGAGGCAAAAGATATTAAAAATTGCTTCTTCACTGGAAGAAACATTCCTGGACGTCCTAGTTGTTCTATGGTGTCTAGTCAAATCAGCAACGGTGCGGTTGTCATCAAATTATCACAGAAGTGCGAAATGAATATCACCTATCGCAGGTTCACGGATGCACAATCAAGAAAATTGAACTGTACTCCGCACTAATGAACACACATGATCGATACCGTACTTGTTAGATTCGACTTCCTGACTACGGAATGTCACAATATTGTCACTTCAGATGCTGTATCCCAGATGACTGGATACATTCGATAATATGAGCTGCGTGCCAAAATATAGTAAAATATTCTAAGAGTAAGAAGAAGTTTGAATGGACAGACTTCAAGATCAATATCATAGATGACAATTGACTAGCTGCGTGTGCATAAAAGTTGTGATTATGCGTTGATTACAGGCAAAACTACGAATGTGCATATTAGATGAAAAACTATGCATTCTTGTGCAACTAAACTGATTCATGTTACAAATGATTTAGCTACTATAAGATCCTTATTCAAATGCTTCATAAGCAACCACTTAAAAGAAAACTGAAAGCATTCTGAATGCTGTGAGAATTTTGAAATGCGCGTCAAAGTACCTACAGTGGCCATTCTTTCGGACTACTCAGCGCAATAAATATTGGGTAACTTGGATCTGAGATTTGCTTGAGTAGTATTGCAACGGCAGCATGAAAGACTTAAAGTTTTCTGTCATTTGTTTCAATGCCTGAATGACATGTCCACAGGGCAAGAGAAATGATTGCTCAAATGAGATTGACTGTGGTGGCAGAGAAACAAAAAGATAACAAGATAAGCAGCTGGTAAAGAGTTGATCTTGATCATTGGGATCATTCTTTGCGTCCAAAACTGCAAATAATTCACCGAAATATGCAACGAGTTAATGAAATCACCGAAGAAAATATACTAAATGATTGGGTGAATTTTACGCGTACGCAATCTGATCAGTGAATGGAAAGAAATGGATTGCAATGGATGAATGCAAGAAACGCAGTTTCGAAAGGATATACTCGCAGACTCTATTGGGTAATTGATTCTGCTGTGACTTTCGATCCCTTCTTGGTTCTTGCGATAGTGCTCGGATGTGTATTTGAGACAGATGGGATAAGAGGAAAGAAGAGAAGAGAAGAAGAGATTAGTTACGATGTCTCTATCTTGGGAGAGTGCGCCAGCTGTGCGGCGGTCTCATTAGAGAATCTCAAGAGCGGATCGAGCAGAATTGATGGATGGAAGAGTGTGCGGGAAAGACTGACAGATGCGCAGAAGCAAATAAGTGGAAAACAGTAAATATTTGGGTTCCTGAATGGAAGTTGAACGGAAATACACGCGCAAATCAACGCAATATACAACGCGAAACACGAAAAACTATGAATATCAAATAAGCAAATATTGGAAGAGTCTGTGCGAGACCAGTAATGGAAGAGTTGCCCGGACTGAGCAAAAAGGGAAAAGGGGAAAGAAAGTTGGGACATACAGGAAATATTCGCATTACAAAAAAAAATGGGAAAAACAGCGGGTTAGTATGGGCGAAAGAAGGGAACAATGAGTCAATCGAATTCCTGAAAACTTGTCCGGGAAACGATGTCTACTGTGGCAATTGTTGCAACGCGGCAGACTGAAGAGCATAAAGTATCAACGGCGATCGTCTATATTCCTACCTGAGCTACTCCTTCAGCAAAATGACTAGGTGGTTGCTCAGTTGGCTAACGACTTTCGATGAATACCTTAGCATGTTTTGACTACAATTATGCGGGAAAGGGCATCTGCACATAAAAGAATGTTTTGATCCCTCTCCATCCCTCTTCGTCCATCTATTCGTCCCTTCTGTGTGCACTTATTGTTAGGGGGGGGGGGGGGCCGTCCGTTTTGCCAAGAGAACCCAGCGAGGTGCCCCCATATGGCCCAAATGGTCGAGTGGGGGGGTAATACAATGAGGAAGAGGAAGGGCTGTGTGGGGCGGC
>JACMIF010000688.1:17415-29474 GCA_014805445.1 Diplogasteroides magnus
ACCCCCCCACCCCCCCCCCCCCCCCCCCGCCCCCCCCCCCCCCAGTCCTATTTGCCTCTCTCTCACAGGCAGCTGCACACATATGGGCCATATTGTCCTCTGGGAGTGTAATCAAAGAAGGAAGAGGAACGGCTGTGTGTGCGGGCTGTCAGTCACTGGCTGGCACAGAACCCTAAGGGCAGATGAAAGATTGTTTGCGGATAATGGCAGGCCACATCTGGGTCACGGTTGCTGTTTGGCTGCGCCTGTTTGGACAGGGTACACCGCTCCGACTTTGGACAGATGGGCTTAATTTCGAGTGATTGGAAAGAGAATTGGATACGGTAGATTGGGTTCAGTTGGAAGGAAGGATGGAAGGCACGATAGATAACAATGGTGTGCTCGGAGACTACAATTTAGGAGAGAAGAATGGTTGGTACAATGAATAATTGGTGAAAACACCGACTCGAATAAATGATAATTATGAACAAATGAGCGTTTCTAAAGCGGTAATTCTGTGCAACTTTGTCCTATTCAATTCACACGGAGCGGTTGGCTATCATCTGTATGAGGCAACAGCTTCGCGGGAATTAGAGGAATGAGGAGTGCACTGTATTTATGGAATGACCGTTCTAGTACAACTACGCGAATACCAGTATTTCAAACACGAATTCAGGATTGTGATTGGGAATAAGAATGGAACATTGACTAAATCAAATGAACATTTCTCACTGTAAACCGGTGGGACCTAATTCCCTTTGACGGATTTAACGGTGTTATCAGAAAGATAAAATAGCGCGATGTTGACCAATTCAACGTTCACGGATATTCGCGCCATAATAGTGTTCATGATAGATGGTAATGAAATATGGTTGGCAGTTTGTTTATTTCATGGGTTGAGTCTTTTGGAAGGTATAAACTGATCAAGATTGAGATATTTGCGCAAAAATGGTCAAACTGCCACACACAAAACAGACAAGCACAATGTCCAAAAATAATTACACGGAACGGAGTGAAAAATAATAGGAATGGAAAATAAATTGTAAGGGGGGGGAAGACGATTAGCACTCCGGAGTGTTCCCTTAGGATGATCGGCTGTCTCTTCTTTGCAACTAACTCATCCCCCCTCGCTAAGGTTCAGACCCCCTCGTGACTTGCTATGTTAGGGAATTTCCAAACAGCCTTAGCCTCCTAGATACTACAGTGATCACTATCAGTGGAATGGGGAGCTCATCCCATTGTTTACAATACTGGAGTGAAAATGTAATAACTGGCAGAAAATAAATAATGAAGAATACTTCTGGGTGGTTGCAACCTGCCAAGTTCTATGATGTGCTAGCTATGTTTCAGATATTGGCTAATGTGAGGAAGTAATTCGTGAGAATCACTTCAGCGCGCTGGCTCTAACTAGAATAGTCAGTGTTTACTTTAAGGTTCAAATCTGCAGTAACTTTGCCGGGCCTTAAAGGAGCTGTGTTCAACGGTGAAAAACAATGATCCTGCTCTGTCTAGTTCAAATTTCTCTAACATGTGTATACACTTATTTCTGTTCTTTTCTCTCAATAAAAAGGATCACACTTTGGTGAGGGGTTATCTTCTATGGGGGCGCTATGCAAGTAAATCAATCTGACATAATTTATGACTTAAATACGCATAATCCCTTGCGGACCCACTAATGCAATGTGCCTGGTCTGTTCGGCCGACTAACGTCGCATATCAAAATCACGAGGTGTTGGGGGTTCCAGAAACTACTGGAGCTGTGTTCTACTCTCTGTGTATGTGACTAAAGAATCACGCGATTATTCCCTCTAGGTGAACTGCGCATCATTGCTCATCTGTGATGCTCTGACCAAAACGCTGTCTTTGACGCTGTCACTAAACCTATACAAAAGATCAAAAGGGGTCGCAGAGTAGAACACACGGTGCGCTTATCCTAACGCGACTCAGATTAAGCGCATTCGACTAATCGAAGTGTAAGAAATATCAGATGGTGGGTGGTGTAGCGGTGGGAATAACTTACTAACCTGGGAATTCAGGGCCCTGGGTATCCTTCGACGAAAGATCGAAACCGGGACTCCACGCAGCATGCCTCAGGCATCCCGCCTGACTTGGCAAGCCATAATGTAGATGTGTAATAGGAACACATATGAATGGGGTTTTCTAGGCGCCCCGAGCCTAATCCAAAGCGAGGAGAGGTGGTCAGTTCTAGAGACCGGCCAAGGGATCAACTGCCGAGAGAGGGGGAGGAGCCCCCGGAGGGTGTTCCTCTCTCTCTCTACTGACAGCCTCTACAGAGATTTCGACGTCAATGGGGGTGTACCGGATGATTTTCCGTTTTGCGTGTCCTCCTAACAGATTTAATTTTCAATGTTACGTCCCCATTGGAAAGTTTTTATTTTTGATATAATTTATAATGATACTCTCCCGTGGCACGATTCCAAGCCTAATTCAAGGTACATATTTTTTCAGATGGGCGCATGGCAACAGGCCAGTCTACTGCGTCTCGATGGAAAGAATGTGGTGCGAGTGAACATTTGCGCCTCTCCGAGTGAATTGTCAGTTTACGCAGTTACTCTCAGCTGAAAGTCCGTTACTTTCAGCACCACTGCTGCTGTCAAAGACGAAGAATTATTCTACGTATCGGTTGTCCCTAAACCTAGCACAATGTGAGAGATTTTGCTTAGTTCTATGCAATTATAACTGTTGTGTTTCCCAGTAGAACACACTTGTAGAAGGAAGAATTATCCCCGTCGTATAATACAGAATATTTATTATCGACAAGGAACGGGACAACTACTATAGACGAGGGGCGAGACGAACTCACTAGAATAGGGAACAATCACCAGTTACCTATTACACATGTTAGAGAAGTACGATACTCAGGCAACATGAATCAGGCAAGCGCGCGCATTCAACTATTCAAATGGCGCTACGGTAGAGTTCGCTAAAGCGCATCGTGGGACAAACATACCCATACTCTACAACAACATACGTTCAGGCAAGAAGAACTTTGTCCAATTAGCGCCGAAATTTCAATGTCATGGAGGACTTCTGATGGAGTGGCTCAGGTGAGAGTTGCATATTCTACTGTGAAGTGTTACGTTTAGTTATAAAAATTTGATAAATGCGATTCCCTTTTAAGGAAGCGAAGTTCATTACTTCTCACGTACTTTCTGGAAAGAATCCTACAAAGTGGAGGCTGAGACTTGATGCATATCTTCCATTGCTGCAGTCAATTGAGGTTTTTAAAATGTTTTCTGTTCTGTCCTTGTTTCGACCTTTAGATATACGAACCACCCGCGAAGAAATCACGTGGCAGCTCCGGTATGAAGCAACAAACTCGATGCGTTGTTAAGCCAGCAATGATTTTGGTATTGATGTTCTTGCACACTTTTCACTAATCCTATAAATTTAGGATAACGTCATTGGTATTATAACAATTTCCGTGAGGAAGCAGAGTGGTGAAAATGTTGATTATGGAACAAGGTATTTCGTTTGTTCAATCATGCTCCTCACATTATCATACAGCCCCTATCGCATTGAAAGCGGGAGAGTAAAGGTGGAAGATAAAGTGTTTCGCGTGAGCAAAGAGGTTGTTCTATTTTCACACGAATTATCTTAAAAGTACTTTCCTATTTAGTTGTTGGCCGTTCAGTCTTGGCATTACTGTAGATTATTCTATGGAGAATTCAAGGAGATGAAGGTAGGTCAATATCTGTTGATTGCAGTATTTCATTTTCTTTCAGGTATTTTCTCTACCAGATCTGACCCGTTCATCACTAAGCTCAATTCTTCACATTATTAGCACTCCTGGATCGACTCCTCAGTCAGGCGCGTTGCACATTTTTCTTCTTGATGATTATGCAGCTATTAGTGGATGTTGCTTGTGAACTAGTCAACATAGCAAATCGCTGGCATATCCTTGGAGTTATCACGAAATGTTCGAAATACCTGCAATCTGTGAAATTGAATGAGGTTGTATCTTGCGATATGTATTGCCATAACGGCGTGTTTTCAGAAGGATGCTTCTGTTCTTTTGCAACCTGCTAATGACTACGACCTGTCTGATCTATTAGTATGGTATTTTTGCTATTTTAAGATGGGCACGGTGACAACTATCAACTGACATGACATGTCATGTTTCCTACGATCATATTGAATCATTTCAGAAACATGTGCTGGCATCATTCACATCTCATTCTTCCTTGAAAGACGCTTTTTCTCAAGTAGCTGAGACTATTTCTCCCGAAACTGCTGTGACTATTGTTACAGTGAGTTACCATAACTCCCGCTCGATATATGCGTCATTTTTAGCATCTGTCGAATATGGTCACTATGATAGGCAATAACGCAATCAAGGAAGTGAAGGTGATGTAATTCTACTATTAAATAATGGTAGTGATCTGATTTAGGTGTATTTCATCGATCCTTCAAATGGCGTGAAACTTTGCTTCGATCTGTTCTACGATCAAATTCCCTCCATCGCGTGGTCGTTCTTTAGACTTCTCACAAAGGACGTAACAGGGTGTCTCAAGAAACGAATCAGCATCGGTCGAAATAGCAACGAATACATTGCGGATTCGGATTGGAGGGAGGAAATAGAAGGAACGACTCCTCGTAACGGAGAAGGGCTCATGTTGTACACAAATACCACCAATTCATTCGAAATCACTAACAAAGATTACACCACTGGACATTTCTTTGGCAAACTAATTAATGAAGATGAATTATACTTTACTGTCAATGAAACGAAAGGTTTGGTAATATACGATTCCGGAAATTACTTCTAATAAGTAGTCATTCTGTGTGCTCGTTTACATCGTTCAGTTTTTGTTGTTCATTGCTTTCTCATGTTCATATTGTTACTTCTTCCCGTAGCATCAACAAAAATACGCTTGACTCGGGTCCTTTCGGATTTTACACTTACGATCCGATCTGATTTTATTGCTTGATCAATATATTTCGTTCGTTTTTTCTACTACTCTCAATGATTAGTTTTGCGTTATTATTTTGTTTCTTCCCCTTTAATTTTCGCTACCCATGAAGACTGCATAAAAAGTTCCTCTGTTTTTCGGCTTTACAATATTTACTAACGCGTCACTGTCGTGAAGATATCTCATAGTTAGCTGGTGTGTATTTCTGGGCTAGTTGTACGGGCTTTGATGGCTGCACAAGGTTGTAGTTTTGCTTTGTGTGGCCTGCGTATCCGCGAGAAGAGGGTAAGGCCAACGGATTGGCTGTTTACAAACAAAGAAACGGTTTCTTCTTTCCACTATTGCCAGAACACAGTCATTTATATTGTCTACGCGGCTTCATATTCATTCCTTTTGATTTTAGTAATCATACCCCCTCAATATTCCAAGCATATTTCTAGTTATAACTCCTTTGAGATGGAGACATGGCAACAGACCACTCTAGTGCGTCTCGATGGAAAGAACATGGTACAAGTGAACATTTGCGCCTCTCCAAGTGAATTGTCAGTTTACACTAGGGTGGGGTTACTCGAGCCTTTTAACAAAACCACGTTTTATTTCGCATCTGCGTCTGTAATTGTCCGGTCGTCTCTATAGCGCAGAGTCGACCGCTAGGAATGAAGTTAGACGGCAATAACTCGAGGGTGTTTGCGAAGGCTGCGGAAATCGAAATGAAATGTTGTTTTGTTAAGCTCGACTTACCACTCCCTCGTTTACACATTGATTCTCACAGACTCTCTTTTCCTTTCAGCACCACTACTGCTGTGAAAGACGATGGATTATTCTACATATCTGTTTTTCTTAAACCTGACAAAGCGTGAGAATGTTTACTTCTGTCGCGGAAGTAATATTCCTTATATTCAGTCGTGAAACGCGTCTTTCTGTTGGTGCCAATTTGTCAACATCATGGAAATCTTCTGATGGAGTGGCTCAGGTGTGAGTTAGGGTTTCCTGTAAATTCTTACGTTCAGTTTTAAGATATTTTAAACGCGATCCAATTTTAAGGAAGCGAAGTTCACAACTTCTCACGTGTTTTCTGGAAAGAATCCTGCAGAATGGAGGCTGTGGCTAGACGGATACATTCCATTGCTGCAGTCACTAGACGGATACATTCCATTGCTGCAGTCACTAGACGGATACATTCCATTGCTGCAGTCACTAGACGGATACATTCCATTGCTGCAGTCACTAGACGGATACATTCCATTGCTGCAGTCACTAGACGGATACATTCCATTGCTGCAGTCACTAGATGTTCACGCTTTCATTGTGGTAGTTTCATGTTGTTTTGGCCCTTCAGACACACGAATCAACAGCAAGGAGTGCACATAACAGCTCGATCGTGGAGTCTAATCGAAGCGATATTTGGCCCGCATTGAATTTTTCGGTATCTTTATTTCATTTCGCATGGAAATGTTGATTTAGGATGGCGTTATTGGTATCATTACAATTTCCGTTTAGCGGAATAGTGGCAAAAATATCAAAAATAACACCAGGTATTTTACTGCTTTATTCCCGTGTTATTTCATATTCAGTCCATTTCGCATTTCAAGTGGAAAAGTATTGGTGGATGAAAATATTCTGTCTGTGAGCAAGGAGGTTAAATGTTGTATTCGACTCTAAAAATTACAACTTTCCAGTTGCTGGCTCTCAACTCTCCGTACTTTTCCACACTATTTTATGGAAACTTCAAGGAGAAAAAATGGAGGTGGTTCACTTACTGTATTGCAAATTCGGTGTTCTGTTCAGGTGGTTCCTCTGCCAGATATGTCCCGTTCAGCATTGAGCTCGATTCTTCACATGATTAGTACTCCTGGTTCGATTCCTAAGTCCGGTTCGCGACTTCTTCCAATCTTACTATTTAAGAAAACATTTAGTGGATGCTGTTTGTGAGCTGCTTGAGCAAGCAAATCAATGTGAGATGCTTGGAGTAATTACCAAATGTTCAAAATCCACTCCTCGGTCTGGTACAGTAATAATCTTTCGACGCTATGATCAGACAATTTTCAGTGGGCGATGCTTGTAAGCTGCTCAAAATAGCAAATCGTTGTGGAATGGCTGAAATTATCACAAAATGCTCGAAATATCTGCAATCTGTGAAATTGAATAAGGTTTTACTTGCGAAATATTGCCTTGCAATAATTTTTTTCAGGAGGATGCTTCTGTTATTTTGAAATCTGCGGATCCTTGCGACCAGTCCGATTTGTTGGTAAGTTTTCTTTCCTATTTTTAACGTTGTTTTGAATCATTTCAGAAACATGCTCTGGCATCATTCACGTCCCCTTCTTCATTAAAAGATGCTTTCTGTCCAGTTGCCGCGACTACCTCTCCCGAAACTGATATTGCTGTTGTTACAGTATGTTTCTATGGGCGCTATCCATTATATTTAATTTTTAAAGCACATATCAGATATGGTCACCATGAGAGGCATAGGCTCGAAGAATCGATTGAAGGTAATGTTGTCTCACTGCATAGTGTTATTAATCTTAACTTCTTGCTAGATTCATTTCTGTGTGCCCTGTAGTGGCAACAAGCTCGGCTTCGAACTCTTCTACTACCGAGCCCCTACTATCGCGTGGTCTTTCGTACTTCTCTTCACGTCGGATTTCAATGGTCGTCACAAGAAGCAAATTTCCATGGGCAGATTGTCTAGTCACTACACTGTGGATTCTGAGTGGAGGGAGGAAATCGAAGGAACGACTCCTCGTAAAGAACAAGGGTACTTGTTGTACACAAAGTCAGCCAATTCGTTCGAAATAACAAACCAAAATCGCACCACTGGGTACTTTTTCGGAAAGCTCATCGATGGAATCTTTTCTCTCGATTATTATTCTGGCGAATACACAATTGATTTGAGTGAGGTCGGATTTTATACCTAAGATTCGGATCTGACCTTTGTCCCCATTCTCTTGTAATTGCATTTGTTTTGTTTTGTTGTAATTTTCTGTTTGTTGTTATGCGCTCATTCGCGATTGTTTCTTCATTTATTCCGTATTTACTGACATTCTAAGCTGAATATAGACTGCCTTATTGATTATTGACACTCTTTGGAGAACAGATAAAGAAGTTTTGCTAGTCATTGTTTTGTACTTGCATACGCGTTATTGTCGCGTTGTTATCTGAACCTCTCTTTTATTTGTAATTACAGTTGTCCACTGTTCCATGCACAGAGAAATGATAACAGTAACGGTATCTATGAATTAGACGCATAATTACGGAGCGCTCCCTTATGTTAAAGCATGTTGGTGACTCATGAGTGAGCAAGTTTCTTAAGCTGACTGTCAAGTCAGGCGGTGTAGTATTGCGTGGAAAGCAACCAGATGTACATTTGTCCATGAGAGAGATCACAATCATATGAACGATAAATGCACTTCTGCTTGTTTTCCGTATCTTGGTCAGGAGTCATCCCGCCCTCTTCCTGGCTAGAGGATCACAATTGGCTAACAAAGAAAAAACGAGAGAGAAGCGAGACGACGAGAGCGGCCGGACGAAAGTATTGCGAAATGCCCGTTAATGATGACTGGTCATGCACAGCGATGCCCTCATCGAGCGTCCTATCCCTTCTTCTCTACATCAATTAATTACTCCTTTACGCACTGTGTTTGAGCATAACTATTCCGCTGTCACAATTTTATCGTCCTGACATTATATCATGTTGCTCCTGCTCCAACATGCTCTTAAATTCAATTTATGGTTATTAATTGATTGTCCCAGATGGGCACACGGGACCATCACAGTTTCCTGCTCTCTGATGAGAAGAGAAGAGTTAACATCGACATTCATGCTGATCGGAAGGAGTTGTGAGTTCATTCACTCGTTTTGAGTTTCTAATGTTTTGCAAAATGAACGATGCCCATACAGGTCCTCGACAGTTTCTCATTCTTCTGACCATCTTCACATTTGCATTCTGTCTCTAAATTCGGAAACGTAAGTCCATGTTTTGCGTAGGAAATGGTTTTTTTGGTGGCTTATTTTTTCATATCTTCGTGTTCAGTGAGGAACGATGTGAAGCAGCGGAAGCAGTTGTCTCTGTCAAATGGAGAACAGCGATGGACGACTATCAGGTACATCGGTATTTATTTGATGTTTACTGTTACCGAACCCCTTAATTTAGTAAATTTCTGTTGTTTTTGTCTACGGTTAATCGTCTTTGTTTAGGAAGCGACATTCTCCGTCTATCACGAATTTTCTGAGGAAACTCCTGCTGAATGGAGGCTGCGACTGGAAGCGTACATGTCACTTCTCGAAGAATCTTACGTTTGTTGCTTTTGAATTAAAAAAAGCGCTTTGCCCTTAAAATATAAAATAATAATAAACAGAAATGTTTTTGCCTTATGCGTTCGAACTAGTCTTTTGAATTTAAATAAGTCATATAGGGAGGTCGACTCCTCCTATTTTGGTTTAATTACCCAAGTTTGAGATAAAGATCGGATCTCATGTCACGATTTACACTGTGCAAATCGTGGCATCTGTCACATTTTGCACGGGTGAAAATTGTGACAAGATTCTCTTGTCACAATTTGCGCAGTGCAAATCGTGACATGAGATCCGATCTTTACCTCAAACTTGGGTAACTAAACCAAGAAAGGAGGGTTCGGGCTCCTTATGTGACACGTGACTGTGACAGGCTCGGCCGTCACCGACCTGTCACGATTTGCCCGGTGCATACTGTGACAAACTCGGTCCTCGCCAATTTGTCACATTTTGCACGGTGCAAATTGTGACAACCCTTTTTTCATGGTTACCTTGACATAATTTTCTGAATCTTATAAATCACTGTCTTATATTCTTTGTAACGAAAGTGTTCCTCAGGAGGCCGCCGCTGGAATCATCAGTGTTAGTGTAACGTGTATAGCGAAGAAGGAAGGATTGAGGTGGGGGTTTACATTCGATAATGTCGTGCCTATTGCGGAAGGACAGTCTCTGCGCTCCTATTCCCTCGAATATTCTTATATTTGCAATAACTTTGCAGTCCTTCGGAAGTATATCCTATACAGACTGGAAAACTGAAACTGGAAGAAGAAGTTATTGCAGTCAGCAAAGAGGTACCTTTCCTCTACAATTACATAGATATCTCGGGTGTTAATTATTGGCATTACTATGCTGTGAACTGTTGTTTTCACGTGTAAGATGATATCATGGTCGAGTGTACTGTTGGCTGGGCAACGAGACGACGGGGGCGTAGAGGTTATATCACCGGTACTGAGACTGATTGTGAGAATGATAGACTCACATGTTCCCTTTAGTACTTCTTGTCTATCCTCTGCGTAATACGGTGGTGCAAATCTGCAATTTATATTTGAAATGCATATTATGGTACATATCTTCTGTATTGCCTAGTGTAACGATGATAATCGACTTGAATAGTAATGTTGAAGAACTACGAAATAGAGAGTGCGGACGTCGGTTAGGCTCGAGTACTGTAATGATACCCAACCCTGTATGCATTGCTTATTGCGATTTCCTGCAGTTGCTGGCTCTACATTCGCCTTACTTCGCAACACTTTTCTATGGAAATTTCAAGGAAAGAAATATGGAGGTAAACATGTTACGAAAACGAGTTATGCAGAACGCATTTTGAAGGTCATTGAAATTAAAGATGTGGATCTCGAATCCTTCAAGTATATCATTCAAATCATACGGAGTTCGGAATGGGAGCCTGAAAACGGTAAATGAATTATTACGGTAATTTTTATTATAGTACCTTAAGACAACGCTTGGGTATTCATTATAAAAACTGCCAATCGATTGGAAATGCTGGATATTGTGAAGAGCTGCGAAAGAATTTTGCTGGAGTGTGAATTTTACGAGGTACGGCTCTGATTTGAGTATTTCAAAAGTTTTCAAAATCGTTTTTTAGGATGAAAATTTAACTATTCTCTCTGATCTTCTTCTTGCTGCGGATTCGATGAGAAACAATGCTCTCATGGTATTTTAAAATATGTTATTGACATGAATAGGCCTTACAATAGTTCCAAAGAGATAATGCCGTACCTACCATTATTATTTTTGGATGCTCTGCCTTCTACTAACTTTGCTTTGGTTTTGCATTATCTTCTTAATTTTTCTGATCGTTAAGTATGTTTGTTGTATGAAAACGTCCATTCAACACAGGACCATGTTCTGGAGTCGTTTAACACTCCATCGGCGCTGCAAGATTTCTTCATTCCCTTGACTAGCTCTGTTTCATCGGACACAATTGCAGCTGCCTTCAAGGTTGGTTTTATTTCGATAAGGAATTCAGAACAAACCAGCCGACTGCGCGCCGCTACGCGGCGCTCCGCCGGCTGGAAACGGTATGCCCAAGCATAATACTCACAACGGCTACGCCACGTGGTAGATTCTTTGGCTTGGAGAATACAGTCTATGATATTCCTCTTATTCCCTATATGGCCTGATTCCCTTTTCATCCCCTCGTGTCTATGTTTTACTCTTATTGAACGACAGGTTTAATGTACGGGGTCCTTCCCCGGATTCTATGGATTTTCTCTCCTCAGTGAACTGCTAGAACGTCCTATAGAATTTCTATAATGACTATTCCCTCTTTCCATTATTAGCTGGGGTCCGTTCATAGCTACTATCGGTTCCTCTCGTTCACAATTGCTACGCTCCTCCAATAGTGGAACCATCGCGAATGAATGAAATGAGCCTGCGTCGTCCTTTTATACCCTTTCCCGTAAGAGCGAAATTTCGGTCTTATGGAAATGCATAAAAGGGCGGGTGAACAGTCAGATATGCCGGCCTTATGCCTGTCGCTTCGTGTGCATCCTCCCTCCCGCGCAAACATCTTTGGACATGTTATTGTTTCATCACCTCGCGATATTTCGTCATCTCAAAGCATTTCATCATAACGAAGTATTTCGTAATCTCAAGGTACTTCGTCATCTTGAAGTATTTCGTCATCAGATTGATAATTTTACCTTGAGATGAGGAAATACTCCATGATGGCGCAATACCTAGAGATGACGAAATACTTCATGACGACGAAATACCTTTCCCGCAAGACCAAAATTTCGGTCTTAGCGTTAGACCGAATTTTCGGTCTTATGGAAAAGTATAAAAGGGCGGGTGAACAGTCAGATTTTGGTCCTTGCGCCGGCCGCTTGG
>JACMIF010000689.1:0-22495 GCA_014805445.1 Diplogasteroides magnus
CGAGTTCGAAAAATCGCCCAACTTTGAAAAATCGCGCCGCTGCTCTTTTTCACGGCAGAAGATCATGATGGTGGCAACGAATGAGATCTTTAGTGGGGACTCTATGATAATTATGGGCAGTGGCTAATATCAGGTTGGACGAAGATAATCGATGTGAAAATGGGCATACCATTACTTATGCGCCAACCTAATATATGAAGTTACAGTAAGCCTTTGATTATATGCCATCAAGGGTACTGTAGTTAATCAATACTTCAAAATACGGTAGCGTAATGATACAACCTCCATCATTGAATCTAATATAATAATATTATTATTTTCTTGCTCTACTACAACTGGATCAATCATTGAATATCTCGCGAACCTATATCGTTCGTGTGAAACATAAATCAACGCGGAACGAAAGAGTTGCTCTTTTAAGTAAAATCATTAGAATAAGCTTCGATTTTGCAGTCGCGATTTACATCTCCCTCGGGTTTATTCTATGGGCAATGAGCAATAGGAAACCATAACAGTGCTAGCGAAATGAAAGTTCGTACATCTGATTCACATTTACATCATTCGCAGAAGTAACATTATTGCTCAGATATTATATTCCCAAACTAAGTATATATCTTGAAACATCAATCAATCAACCAAGTCGATGATGACGTCATTACAGCTACAGTATCCAAGAAAACTCCGTGCGAGACTCACCATGGCCTCCATGATCTGGTCCTCGGTGGGCTCCCTCTCCCTTTCTTCCTCCTCTTCATCTTCCTCATCCGTTTCCTCCTCAAGTCGAACCTGAAAAGAGTACGGTATTCATCGCGAACTGATATATTCGGATACGGTATCCATCGCAAATTGACTAATCTTCTCTTACCTCTCCCTCCGGCTCGAAGAATCCCACTCCGTCCATTACCTTTGGTGGCTCGACGAGTCGTCGTATTCTGAAAGACTATCGTCGTGTGGCTATCAGGGAATGAAAGACAAGTGCGTCATGGACATTTTCGCCAAAATGGTGAAATGGTTGTCGCATTATCACGGCACAAGTGCCCATTTCACCATTACGGTGCAACTGTCCATGGCACTCCTGTCCTTCACCGGGCTACCGTAGACGCGGCATCTGATAAAACTTGCGAAAAAATGTGTGCCTGTACAGTGCCCCCGATATAGCACCAGTAATAAAACCAGTAAGATGTAGGTCGACTATTGGTAAATGACACTCACGACACTCGTATGCCTCCTCCCTCCATCACTGCAGTCGCCAATCGATCGATGCAACGGACGATCTCGCGACTCTCGCGCCTGGTGGAAATATGTTTCATTGCGTATAGATCAGTTTGATTTCGGTCAGAACGGCATTTGTTCAGAATAATAAATCATTCAAAGAATTTGTATGTGGTGAATATCATATTTTCCCTGCTAATTAATAATCACACCGTGTTCACTCCTACGTTGGTTATTGAACTGAAAACTTGTGCATCAATTATTGTCTATTGCTTTGATCACAAAAATTACCAGGCGATAAACATATAATTATTAATAATATCAAAGCGAGAACATAGTGATTCTCTAGTGCGTTGCTGAGAAACTGGGTTAATTAACACCAAAAAAATATATACCATGCTGGTGATAACAAGTTTCATCGGGTGATGTAAGTACGAGATCAGCTTGGTCCTTCAATTTTCATAAGGGATCTTGATCGCTAATATCTCAAACCCAATACGGTCATGGTGAGAACGCGTTTCAGGTACCCTACGTCAGTGAATACAAACATTAGTAGCATCACATAGCGCAAATTTCCTTTGAGGAAAAATTGAAAGCGCCCATGGGTGCGAGGCTGATGACTACATTAAATTCCTGCAAACTAAACGTGGTTGAAGTGTGCTTCACATTTATGATGGAATCACCCGGTAGCCAATTGGAGGACGTATCATATCAAATGACGCAAGTATGAGTTGTTAAAAATGGAATATTGCGCCATAACTATGAAACTCACCATCATGGCTCAAATATCCATACACCTCACTAACTTCTGTTCATCATCATCTTCCTCCTCTCCATCCTCCATTCCTCTCTTGTTCCTCTTCCCTCTCAACTTCCTTCTCAATCCTCGTGCCAACTCTTTCCGGACCACCCTCACACGACGAAACATCTGATGATAAATGCAGTAAGTATGGAATGCTGCTAAATACCGCAACACTGTACAAGTTCTGATGATAAAATGAGTAAGCAGCACTTGCTGCTAAATACCGCAACCAAGCCGAAAAAAATATGATAAACCCAGTAAACACTGATTGCTATATCCAGAAAAATTTCTAAATATCGATCGCTCAACGAACGTTCACATTTTTTTTCAAATCGTAAATCACGATTTATCCTACTGGAGAACCTATGTTTCATACAATTTCTATTGTTGGAAAGCGGAATTTGAGACAATGGGATTTCTTCGTTTCCGGTAAATGCAAATATCGACCAGTTCGCTTCGCCCCCAAACCGTCGTCGTCGTATTGCAAACATATTAGAGCATTATCTTTTTCATATTGGTGGAAATATGTTTCTGATACTCAATATAGTCCGGAAGCATAAGTTAACACAATAGGAGGCTGTATCCCAATAGAACGTTGATCAGTGCACAACCAGTGCATCTCCTAAGAGCCCCGTCGTAATGAGAAAGTCATAGAGCACTTGTTTTTCCGGCTGGTGAAACTATGTTTTACGCAGTCTACATAGTCGGTAAGCAGAATTTGTGACAATCATCGATCGGAGTAAATATATATTTTAAAAAAAATAATAATGAAATTCGCTTCACCTCCTGACAGTCCTCATCGGACTCGAACGAGATCTCCAGAAGGTCGTCTACGGTAACCACGCGCCAGTCATCACAGATCACCTGAAAAGGAAACAAATAACAGATGATGTCAACAGCCAACACGATGATAACATGTGAGATGGTAGATATGACTAGATCATATCGCATATCGTTTCATTAGTACACTAGATACATACAATAATATGCATATCTACCATGAATATGACACGCTGCTGACAACGGACTGCCAGGGACATCAAAACGCTAATTCAGTTGTTCCTCTGACCACAATTGTTCTCTTTGAAAGTCTTGTCTGGAAATGTCCAAAAATGAAAAGTGGTCGATGAAGTAGTGTACTTTTCATGAATTCTGTGGAAAACGGGATATTTAATGAGCATGATGTATAAGAGGTAATCCATAACTTCACTAAAATACGCTGAAAGGTCAGCTCTAAATAATTAGCGCGAAACATAAGTCTTCCAGGTTTAATCTAACCTTTTTCGAAAACGCTAGCGAGTACAGCACAGGCACCGGCATCACGTTGCAGATGTACCTGGAAAATCAGATTTCAGGCGTAAACACAATATCAGCAAAACCTCTGAAACGTCTGTAACTGAAAATTCAAGATCTAATAAATTGATTACTATACAGGACTCGATTTCCAGGCTTCAACAATTCACAAAGCAAAAGATAGATGAAATATGTTCCCTGATGCACTAAATCAACTTCTTGACGGTACGCATCCATCCCATTCAGAATTATGGCGCAAATGTCTATTTTTCAATTGTACTTTTGTATGCCGCCATTACGGCGCAAATGACCACGCCTGTTGTTCACTCTGAAAAGGGGATGGCAACTCACGGTTTGGTCGTCTCGAGTAGCAGTCCATAGACAGGGAGTTGGTGCAGGGAAGACATGCCTGTGGAGGAGTCGGGGCAGGACTCAAGCGACTCTGCAAATGAGATTCCAATGAAGCCGTGTACATAGTATGCTCATTTGGAGTTCCCGAAAGATTGTATTGTAGGTTCTCAACCAAATACTGCACTTTCCCCTGGATTCTGTGGTCTTGTGGAGGTGCATGATGAGCTCATCATTTCAATAAAACCCCTCAATAACAAGGTAACTTTGTCCCAGATTGTCTCTTTTCAAAAGTTTTGTGACTAACTGATCAGAAATTATTGCAGTATTTGTAGGACTCTGATAAATACTTATCGAGTGATATTTCAAAAGGAAATTACTGCGTAGAAGTGAGCAATGAATGAACAAAATGATGAGAACTCGCACCGCCAACAATTAGCTTTCTAATGTTTTCACAGAATCCTCTTCTAACAATAATACCGTAACCCACCCGAGTGATATTGGGCGACGGATGAGTTGGGGTGGATGAGGCAGAAGGGCTTCAGTCGCGTGTGCACGAACAGTTCCTGGCCTTGCTGCAAACATTTGAATTTTGGCAGCAGATTTCAAAACTAAACTGACCTGATATCGATTAGCCGTGTCAAGGATGGAGTACTGTGGGTAGAGTGCACAGGCGATTACCTGAATGTCAGGAAGATTACGTTAGTAAATACTTTTATTGGACTAAAAATACAAGGAAATAGAAACGTAGCACGTCATATCGCAATCGTTAAAACGTATAGTGGTACGGTGGAACTAATTCGCCGGGAAATTTTTTTAAATATTGTAACTGTTCACACTCAAAGGATACCGAAACCTTACCATTCGAATGGCCTCCGTGTCCCGCCGCGACAGTCGATGCGTGCGTCGTATCACGTTGACCTGAAGGAAGAAATGGACAATCAAAACATATTTTGTCTAAAAACCCACGCATTCTATGTTTCGGCTACACAATATAACTGTACCAACGAGTGGAAATTTTGATCGACCCTTCTCAAACAGATTTTATGATAATTTATTAGAGTATTTACTTATAAGAGTCATATTCACGTCGAGTGAACGATAAATCAGGATATTCTATGTTTCAACTGCAACATAAGAGGCTGAGAATGACTGAATAACTCAATAATAAACTTGGGTTATTGAAAATGAAAAATTCGAAATCTAGAAATTGCCGTCAATTACCTCATCCTGCTTATGGGCGAGGAGGAACTCCACCGTTCGCACGTCCGCCTTGAAAGGATCCTTCTCTTTCTCTGAAAATAGTCAATTCGCGATTCGCATCATGGAATACGGTATTGATCTTTGAACCGGTCAGTATGTAATTCACAAGAATCGAGTTAAACAGTCAGTTTGCGATTCCAGGGATACTGTATGCTCACCAAGCTCCTCCTCCTCCATCTCCTCCAGAATGCTGTCGAAGTGCCTGTCCACTCGGAGGACCTTCCTGGACTTTTCAGCGAATCTGAAATGCCGACATGTGGGGAGCATAACTTATACTGTATAAGACATGAAAAGACTACGTGAGTTACTTGTAGATACCGGCAACGCGGCATTTGAAAATATTGAAGCAAGTGTTAGTTTGATTCTTGAGAAAGCAGTATACTCATTGTAAACACAAACCGCCACTCAGCATAGCAATACATAAGAAAAAAACACTCAATATTTCAAAAAGGTTTGCGACGTTCATTTTTGCAGTTTTCAGGGGAGAGGCTATTACTAACCTCGCATCTCTCTGCATGTCATACATATTTTTCTTGTAATTTTAGACCAACTCAACCATTCGAATACTACTCAACGAAACCACCTGGATATTTAAATAGAAACTGCATCGCACAATCACCGGGTTTCAAGGAGTGGGATTCATGATAAAACTATTCTCGCAACTCTCTTCACGTCGTACATCCCTCGGGTTACCAAAAGCGGGTCATTCCACCAACCTTGCATCTCTCTTCATTCCAAACAACTTCTTCTTCTCTCCCAATTCGATCCTTCTCTTCCTTGAGTCATCCACCTCCACGGCCTTGTCTGCAAGGCCCGCGTCCTCGAGGATTTGCCTGCAAATGATGCTTTTAATCACATTTTTGTTATTATTACGCTTAATTTTACAATTCGAGACTTTACAATTCGATACTCTCTATTCTGTGAAAAAGAATTCAGCGTCAACATCTCGTCTGTAATATGATTTATTCTTAGCATAAGTGTGAAACGAGAATCTAACTGGTCACAAGAACAGGTTCAGCTAGGAAATGCCATAAATCATACTAGAGATCTAATAAGTCTAAAAAAAACCGGGTCGCAGAGTGCATTCCTTTTCTCTAACTCATTCTCGAGAGGTTCTCGTTCGCGTCTGATAGACAAACGCTCGGCAATGTGTTAGAGAACAGGAATGCATCTCGATCGTCATCCGATTTGAGGCCTCAAATTCATACCTGTACTGATGTCGCAGTTTGCTGATCTCGAAGAGTCTGTGCTCGTCGATTCCGTTCTCGAGGGTCCATCTGGAAGAAATACCGTAATCCAACAATCAATCAATATTCGGTCAATCAATAATTCATAATATTGTGAAATTGAACATCTTGAGTCCAGTAATCTTCAAGGCATTCATAAACATAACAATCCTACGCCCAATGCACTAGAATCTACCGTAACCCAACATTATCGATCGAGGAGCTAACGTAATCTGCCAATAATTCTCACCTCCTTGCTCCGCTGCCGTGCGCCTTCTGAAGCAGCCACTCTCTGAAATGATAGCATAATTCGCTTATTCGCCGGGATTAGCGATCGGCTACAGTAATCCAAGGTTTAGTCATTTATTGATTGGCTACAGCTATGGGTTTTGACAGTTGGATACAGCAATAAAGCGTTGATTCAGTTTGCAATAGGCTACAGTAATCAGACCGTGTCGTACCTGAACACTTCAATGAGTGTGAACGGATCCCCGTGCGCACTGGTCAGCACCTTGCGTTTGTCAACGATCTGCAATTATCGTACTTGAAAAATATTTTCTGAGCTCATAAGTGTGTGGCGTCCTGCAAGTTTATTGCCACAATAAGTCAATAAGCAGGAGCAAAAAAAAGTGAATCGATTTCAATGAACATAGCGATACATTTGTTACAGCTGTCCATCAATCAACAATGATTGTGAATATCTTCGTTGATATTGGGTTGATTACCTGTGTGACCAATCAATCGATAACCACCGTATACCTTGGAATCGCGGTAGGAGCGATTAGTGAACGGGAACTGGATGGAGAGTCCGGCGGCAATGGTCAACATGACATCCAGACGATCGAGCACGCAACCGAGTACGAGCATCTGCAAGGATACTATAACTACGGATCGATAATCAAGGATACTGTAATTGTCGATAATCTCATAAGCTACTGAGTTACGGTATTTAACCACCACATCATCGTAGCCATGAAATATCGAATTTATACAGCTGGAGGCGAAAAGCGAACAATAAAAGCGAGACCAATCAGATTAGTGCCACACAGAGCTAAGGCTGAGGTTGAAAAACTAATTCTGGAACGACTTCGACGAAAAAAACAACTAATTAATTCCACAAGTTATAGGGCAATTGCGATAATCGTAATGTCCAACCTTGGCAATGGGCACCTCCACGGGCAGCTTGGCAATCGTCTCTCCCAGTGCAGTCAGTCGATTCACTCTGTCTGGATAGAGCACCTGCAAGAGATACGTTACATGGACATTATAAATAAGAGCAAGGGATTGCAATTGTGATTCCATGAACGTGTACGATGGCAACAAAAGCTTTAGAATTCCATAATAATTTTTTTAATTCGTCGTGTTCAGACCAATTTGACTCTGTCATAGGCAAAATTATTCCTGCAATTAGAAACGAACAATTCACTCTGTCTGGATAGAGCGCCTGCAAGAGATACGGTACATGAAAATGCTAAAACAGTCCCAATAACTGCAATGCCAATGGGATTGGAAAACCCTTATCCTACGAAAAAAGCCAATTGCGTCTCGAGATCTGGTTGTTCATACATGAGCAGGATTGTGAAAGATAACAAATCGCAAAAAATATTCCTATGAACTTTACAGATAAATGACAACGCCCGTAAGAAATGGGTTGCAACGATATGTTAAATATGCGCAAGTTCGCGTAGTTTTAATATGCGCTTGAAACATACGAAGTCTAACCAACGATAAGTAAAAACTGCGACAACAGCGGAATGTTGACTCCATGACGGTGAAAATGCCACATTAATGAAGGTTTCCAACTACTGCGGAGCAGTTGTTCATCATTCAATATGATCGTGTTTGCAACAAAAAAGCTACCGTACCCCTTGGAACTTGAGTGTGGCAATGGCTTCCGTGAGCGATTCTTCATTCGGCCTCTCGATGTACGGGAAGGTAACAGGGTCCACTGAACGGGATATTATTATAGTTTTAGAAAGATGATGATTAATCAGTATTCCCAATTCCACCAATTACTATAATAAAATCAAAGAAACACTAATAAGAAAGGGGTTACTTAAAATCACAAGGATTCAAATCAACTCAAATCTAGCGACCGTGAATGGCATATCAATCGCACATCGAAGTGCATTCGCTCTCCCTAATTCTTCTCCGAACGGTTGTCTTTTTCAACTGATAGATAACCACTCGGATAAGAATTAGAGCGGACGAATGCACATCGACATGTGATTGATATGAGATTCACGGTTTCTACTCACATCCAAGATTGAGGTTGATCATCTGGAGGCACATTCCCTGCAGAGACACTCGATTGATCTCCGATACTGTGAAGTCGTCCATCGACTCGAACTGCTCCTGAAGGGAATAGCTAGCTTCGCACGCGAGCCGAGTTGGCTGGGGCTAGGGTTGGCAGAATGACTATTTTCTGGGATATGTTTTATTGTTCCAATATTTTCGCAGCACCTCTATGGACAGGGGAACTGTGAAACATAATCTAGAAAATAGTCATTCTGCCAGTCATCATAGTTTGTAGGAGCTCTCCTACTGCCAGGAAGAGCTCTCCTACTGCCAGGAAGAGCTCTCCTACTGCCAGGAAGAGCTCTCCTACTGCCAGGCATAGTTTGTAGGAGCTCTCCTACTGCCAGGAAGAGTAAACCAGTTGATTGTGTGATGCACTACAGAGGTAAAAGAGTGTGGCGAGCATGAAAACCAATCACAGTAACTTTTGTTCACCTCAGAATACAGCCTATAGCAGATGCCGGGTCCAGTTCTGCCTGCTCGACCTAAATAGATAGATAAGTCAATTGAACAAAGAAGATGACTCGAGGATTTCGTGAATTAAAGTTCTAGTTATTAGACTGTAGATCATGGTACAAACGTTTACAACGTGGAGACAGAGGTGCTAAGAACTTGGTACGTGTCTATATCTATTAGCACTCATTGGCTAAATTAGCATCTTCATGAAACCCGCGATGTGTACGACTAACCTTTCCTCTGATTCCCCGATGCCTTCGAGACCCAGAACTCCGAGAGACGTTGCGTACGCGACTCGGGATCGTACTTGATGAGGTTGACCTGAATCAGGGGGATTTGAAAATTTTGCGGGAAAAACGAAACTTAAAAAGTTGTTCCTCGGCGGCTCAGCATAAAAGAGCGTATAACATTTTAAAATTGCATGATTCAGGGAATTTCGCGGGAACTTCAAAATTCAAACCTTTCCAGAATCGATGACGAATCGGATGCCGTCGATGGTGACCGAGGTCTCGGCAATGTTCGTGGAGAGAATGCACTTTCTCACTCCTGTTGGGGCAACATCGAACACTTTGTCCTGCTCATCCGTAGAGAGGGTACTGTAATGGAGTACGGTAATAGATGGTACTGTAATTGGATAGCATGTATAAAGTACTCATATGACAACAGACGCTATTAAATGTTATCAAATGTGATCGATTTGAACTATAAACTTATAATGAAAAGGGATGCACAAATTCAATTGGTTCCTTTTACCATATTTTCCTTATTAAAAATAAAAAAAGGTAAAATAACCTATGCAAGAGCAGGATGATCCATCCCTTTGTGTACTCTGCGTACGTCTTGATCGTCTCAGCTACCGTAGTCATCTCCGCGATTCCTAAAGTAATCAGAATCAGTAAAGTAAATATGATAGAAGGATAAAAAGGGAAAACAGGTGATTCTCTGTGCTCATGCATCAATATTTAGCTTGCTTTAAAAATGTAAGTGTTCAGATGCCAAAATGTGAGTAAACAAAATATATAAAAACGTAATAAGAACTTTACCATTGAGAAAGATGAGAGCGTCTCCTCGTTCAGATGACGGGACCTCCTTATCGATCAACTTAAGAAAAAAATTATTCGCTTTCGTTGAACGCAAGAATATCAGGAAAATTGTGTTCAGCCTACATCCAGTGGGATCTATGCCACAAGACTTGATTTTATTGAATGACATGGAAGTGTTTCGCTAGTTGTTTGGGTTATACACACGAAAATGGAATATAATCTATGACTAGTAAAAAATACAAAATCTTCGAATCAGACCACAAGATGAGTTTGTGAATGCAGCATACCTCAAGCACCCTGAGAAATGGCTCGGGGTCGATCTTGTGTGTCTTCTTGTTGCCATCCGATATGATCTGTTTGATGGGACGATACTTCAAGTCAATGGGGAACAGACGACCGGGCACCTGATTATTCACTAATCATATTACGTCGAAAATACAAATATTTTGTTATGGATGTAAACTGAACTGATATACTGAGTACGAACCCGTTCTCAATTTCGTCCTATGCAGTCTCTTATTTACGTGGTATTTCGTCGCATCTCTGACCATTCGGCTTGATTTTGAATAGGTTTCATAGAGACGCTATCTTTCAGCTCAGTTTACTTGAATAATAATAGCTTCGCTCGAAGATTTATTTGTAGATATTTCCATTAAATAACAATACGTTAACCACCTTCAATTAGAGAGGAGAAAATTTTTGCGGTTATCTAGTCACGATGCTAACCTGAATCACCGGGGCGCCCTTGTAGTATTCCGAGAACAGCTCGAGATTGATTGTGGCAGACATGAGAATGAGCTTGAGATCATCTCTCTTCGTGACGAGATCCCTGAAATTCAGGGTATGAATGCCGTAATCAATCAATACCATATCCTGATTTAGGATTCCTGAATATTCAAGTAGTTCCTTCACAGAAACAAGAAGAAACGAAGAGAATTTGATTGGAGGAGCTACCGTAACCCTGAACCGATCGATACCTGAGCAATCCCACGAGCAAGTCCGAGTTGAGGTTGCGCTCGTGCACTTCGTCGAGGATGATTACCTGAAGTGATCAAAGTACAAACTGCAAAAGATTAAACTACAAACATTATAGGTCTGGAGGAGTGGATCGGATGCGAATTGCCGCATAATCAGTCCTTCTGTGAGAAAGAGCATCTTCGTCCGCTTGCTCCTTGTGGACTCGAATCTGGAAGCAAAAACAAATAATACAAGTCTCATAGACATTACGCCATGTGGTCCAAATGATAGGCTTTTTTCAGATTCAAAAGAAAAAGAACAAAACGCCGTTCCTACTATCTTTTTCAATCGGTAAAGTTTTTTCACTTCACTGAAGAATACCATCGTAGAAGGTTTTGGCAAAACATTATTGGCAAAACATTAATAATTGTATAAACAGGGTTCTGTAGCAATGTTACCTGATCTTGTATGCGACCTCACTGCCGTAGGCATTGAGTGTCTCGTAGGAAACGCGCTTGGCGAGGGCGGTACACGCGATCCTGGATTACGGAAATGATCGATTTCAATTAACAAAGGTTACGGTAGCCGATTGGATTACTGTAACTCACCTTCGCGGCTGAGTACAGCAAATGCCTGTGTAGCCAGCGGCCATGAGGTATTGGGGGACCTAGAAAGAGTTGTTTTCATCGATTCAGAGAGTGGAAAAGACAATAATCGCTCTGAGTTCAGTCTTATATGAGAGTTGAAACCTAGATGAATAGCGGCAGAACATATTGTTCATGTAAACTGAACTGATATACTCAGTATACGAACCATCTCTCATTTGCGTGCTATTTCACGTTTCTCTGGCCATCAGTCATGATTTTGAATCGGTTTCACACTCAATATATGAGACTGACTCTCAGTTCAGATTACATGAATAATACCTGGGTACTCTTTCCGCATCCAGTGTCTCCGGCAACAATGACCACTTGATTCTGAAATGAATAGCTTAAAGAGGATTGGGAACGAAAGAGGGTTACGGTAGCTGTTACAGTAACCTAAATAAACTAGAGAAGAATAGGATATGGTACCTTCTCCAGGAGAGTGATCAGTTCATCTCGTCTCTCGGCAATGGGCAATTCCCTCTGTGCCTTCTTCAGTTCCATAATCTTCTTCAGTTTTCGCTCGTTCACGAAATCCGCTGATAATTGGACGGCGTACTCGAAGTGCAGAACAAGCCAACGTGGCACCTAAATGACTAGATAAGCGAAACGTAAATGAGCAGAGTTTTAGTGATACAAACTATAACTGCTAAATTCCTTCCCAGTCAAAATTGAAAGAACTGCGGAGTGTTTATCGCAAAAATAGTTCATTTCAATTAAAAATATTTAAATTTTTGAAGATTATGCCATTTGGGGAGGAAGCGGAGCGTGATGTAGCTCAAAAAGTGAACGAACATACATGATTTAACTCCGCAAGATTGTCGACAAAGTCTCTTTGAGATATGACCAGGTACCGGCGGCTGAGATCCTGAACAGAAATTCTCATAAGGGTTGTCTTGGCATCAATGACAACAGTACCTGAGGAATTCCAAGCTGATCACGTTCGATGCGGTTCAGATCGAGATGGTCGTCCATTTTGCCTCCGCTTCTAATATCGAGGAATTTCGAATATCAATCAAGAGATTTTCGAGAAAAAATAATCAAAAATTAAATTAAAAGTGATGTGTACCTGATGAATCTAGCAAAATATGAGTTGATAAACTGCCGCTGCGTCGCGAGACGTTCTTCATCGTGCTTCGTCCCACCGTCCACCTTTAAAAACATTTTTTTTAATATTCAATTTTCGAAAACAGTTATTAAAAACAATAACGAACCTTTTCTCGATCCAGAAGACAACGGAACAGAACGCCTCGGTGTTTCTCATAATCGTCGGCATGAAGTTTGTAAGCAGCCATCAAACATTCATGGGAAAATGGTTAAAATGAAGTTTGAACGTGCATGGTAATGATGCTGACCCAGTATCTGACCCACCGAACCTAAATTTGTCTCGCAATTTTTCGACTCTCGCACGGAATATATGGGCTTACTGTAGCATCAAAGAGAAAATTTTTCATTTACATTCACGAGTTTTGACCGTTTGTAGCCCCTTTTTGGCGTTGTTTTAGTCATTTTGTTGTATAAATCGTTACCGAAGCATGTCATAATCACTTAGGAATCCGTATTTTATGATTTTATGCTGTGTTAATTTATTAGCCCTGCGAATACTTTTTCTCAGGTAATGACTTTGGTCGCAGGCCGTAAGTTGAAGCTCACAAAGAAGCGCACTCGCCGCTTCACCCGCCACGAGTCGGACAGGTAATTATTTCTCAATTTGTATCCTTTCTGATGCTGTTGCAATGATGTTTTCCACAGACCTGTTCCAATTAATAGTGCGGAAATACGTGTTTGAATCTGAGCATTTGTTCCCCACATAGTTTGTTTCGCAATGCTCGACTGTTTTTATAGAATTTTTTCAGGTACTACCGCCTGAAGCCCAACTGGCGCAAGCCCAAGGGTATTGACAACCGTGTCCGTCGTCGCTTCAAGGGACAGAGATGCATGCCCAACATCGGTTACGGAAACAGTAAGGATATCCGTCACGTGCTCCCCAACGGATACAAGAAGGTCCTCATCCACAACGCAAAGGTTTGCAATTTATTTTTTTGGAATCTATCCATTCCCTTTGAAATGTCTTGCTGGGAAGCAATAACAGTAGTCATTGCTAACTATATCTGTTTCAACTGAACACTGTCTTATTCCCTACTCGACGTAGAAATTGTTGTCAGTCTCTACACCGAAATTGGTAATCTCTCCCCCAAAGTGCTATGATGCCTTTATACACACAGACCTGTTCCGAGAATTGTTGCGGAAGATGTGTAACTGAGCACTATCAAAACATCCATTTAGTTATTTGATTTTAAGATTATTCCTGATATATTTTTAATTCTTGCAGGACCTGGACATGCTGTTGATGCAGAACAAGAGGTACTGCGGAGAGGTCGCACACGCCGTATCTGCCAAGAAGAGAAAGACGATCGTGGAGCGAGCAGCAGCCCTCAACATCAAGCTGACCAACGGATCTGCCCGCCTCCGCACCGAGGAGAACGAGTAATCTGTACTTGTTGGCCGTTGTATTGTTATGCTTACGAAAGACAGGATAAAGACGTCCTGCTTGTCATTATTTATTTTGTTGTTGTTTCATTGTTTCCGATACAGACCAAGCCGTCAGATTCGGCGAAACATCTATTTTATACCGTGGGGAGGGCAAACAAAACATGTAAATGCAGATGATGGGGGATGAGGAAAGACCTGAAAGAAGGGAAAGGGGATTGAAGAGGAAGAGGGCATGCAGGAAAATTGAGGACGCTAAGCGTGCTGCTAGACCTGGTAAGGTTGCTTCCATCTCTATGAACAGCGTATCATGTTTCTAACGACGATAGTCTTGTCAGAGCTGAAGAATTTTGGATGGGATACACTCGGCTATGCGAAGTCTTTCAAGATGCCTCCGATGAATGATAATATTGCGAGGTTTGTTGATTGGCTTTATAAAAGAAATTTCATTGTATGCATATATTTGCAGAAAGCTGTATATTTCACAAGTTTTTATTGAGTAAGTCAAAATGAAGGTTGCTCATGTGGTAGATTGAACTCATTGAAAATGAAAATAAAGTAGATTCCCTTTGAAGAGTGGACGCCCGTACCCTCTCCGTGCAGGAGTTCCGTGAGAGGTTCGAGAATCCTGGCATTCCATGCATTCTCACTCACGCCACTGATGCATGGCAGGCATCGGAGAAGTGGAATGAGGAGGTTGGAGTTCGGGTTGATTACGTATGGAAATATAGGAAATGTAATATGTTGGATTAAGAGGGGATATGACACATGATAGTACTAAGTTCAACAGAGAAGTTTACTGAGAGGTGCTTGCTCATTTTGATTTGATCAAATTCAATCTTGTGCAGTTTATCGAAACCAATTTATCTATGAAAACTAGTACGGTGGCATTAGTAGGATCGGCCTTTCTGTTTTATTTGATGAAATACATCTTTGTGCATTTCAAAGGAAACTATTTTCTAGAAAACTAATAACCAGAATAGTATAATTTGGGGGAGATTGACTCGATCAATATCATGTTTAGCGCATATGTCGCAAGTACCGAAATCAGAAGTTCAAGTGCGGCGAGGACGACGACGGGTACTCGGTGAAGCTGAAGGTGGGTGGTTAATCCTCGAAAGGTTCATCATCCCGAGACTCGTCCTTGCACTGTGAATGATGTTTAACTTGTTCGTATCGGAAGCCGATCCCACTTTGGTTGTCCTGCTAACTATTGTATTGACTAGCGGCTCTTTCATTGAGCTGCCCAACTGGCATGTGTAGAATGGCGGAGAGGGGAAACGGTTGACCATTCTCCCCCCGTACGTTGGTTGACTAGTGTATTGTTATTTTCCAGAGCGCGGCAGCTCGTAATGGAGAAAATGCATTTGTCGTCTATTTCCTCTTCCCTCCGCTCTCATTTGCCGGTCGTCACAATCAAAAATTCAATTTTCCGAAACAAAATCAGTTGATTTTGTGCAACAATGCATTTATATCACCTGAATAAAAAAGTATATTTTGATTATTTGCCACTCCTACTTTTAAAAAAGAAACCTTTTAGATGAAGTACTACACGGAGTACATGAAGGGCAACACGGACGACAGCCCGCTGTACATCTTCGACAGTGGATTCGGAGATGTGAGTCGTTCAGAATCTCTACGATCGCACCTGACTTGCGGTGCTTTCAAAACTTTGAAGAAAAATATACTTCTGCTGAACTTCTCTTACTGTAGCACAATGTCCTGTTCCAGTATCTCTACCTCTGCGCCTTACGGTAATCCTACTGTATACTACAGTAGCCTACAGTACCCTACGATATACTAGAGTCCGGGCATCAGTTACGGTTCCGAGAAAATAACGAGTTAGCGAACACATGAAATCCCCTTAGGTTTCCAGTGCATATATCACTAATTAGTCTTTGAACGGTTGGAATTAATTTGTTTAAAGTTTGTAAAAATGTGAAATATGTGCCTGTTTAGCGTCACAAGACGAAGCAGCTGCTGGAGGACTACGAGATTCCGCCCTACTTTGCGGACGATCTGTTCAGATACGCCGAGTACAAGAAGAGACCGCCTCACAGGTACGGTAGTTCGGGTGGGTGGGGTCTGAAGAGTATAGGATAATATACGACCTATTTTTGCACTGCGGTAGTCTGAACATTACGGTAGGAACCCCAAACGAGCTTTTCTTCTTCAAAATGGCCCAATATCGTTCAAAATTGGTTCAGTAGTAGAACGACTGTGCAAAAGACGAATTACAAAGAATAATCTAAATCTCAAAAGAGTCCACCCTCCCCTGCTCCCTCTAATGGGTGCGCTAGTCTGACGATGAAAATTACGCTAAAAGTGTCACAACTGAATGCTACGGCATTCATTGAACTCAATCGCTGTGCGATATCGATATTACGGATACCGTACTCGAAGTGATAGCTGCAGTACTCACTTGTCTCTTTACATGTGGTTCGTGATGGGACCGGCGCGCTCGGGCACCGCCATTCACATCGATCCGCTGGGGACAAGTGCGTGGAATGCCCTGATCAGGGGCCACAAGAGGTGAGGGATACGGTATCTTTAATCAATCAATATTCTCATAACTTTATTACTTGATTTATCTTGAGACTGTTTGCAGGTGGGTGCTGATTCCTCCATCGGCGCCCAAGGCTCTCGTCAAGCCGTACAAGAGTGAGGCGGGAAAGGTGGGCAATACCTTACCTTACATGATCCGACTTCAATTAGTTGTCTCACGCGGGTCACACCTTTTCCATAAGTTTTGTGGGTAGTAGAAACTAGAGGTTAAAAATGGACAGTAAAGTGCGCTCTCATTCGTCTGATCTCCGCTGAGCGGTTGTCTGTATGACCGATAGACAACCGAGCCCAGTGGATTGGACGAAAGAGAAGCGCAATTTACTTCCGATTTTGAAACCCTAATAGAGACCTCGAATCGAATTGCATTTCTTCTCTAATTATTTCTTTCGAGCTGTTATCACCCACAGTTGAGAGACAACTGCTCGGTATTTAGAGGATTCGATATTTCTTGTGAAAAAGGTTTTATGTTACTTTTAAAATTCGTTTTTAGCACCCAGACGAGGCTGTCACTTGGTTCACGTACGTGTACCCCAGAGTCAAGGTGAGCGGACTCTCGCCACGATTCTTTAGGGATACTGTAGCGGCAAACCTATTGATTTCCAGGCATCCACGTGGCCGGCTGAGTACCCACCGATAGAGGCGATCCAGGGTCCCGGCGAGACCATGTTCGTTCCCTCGGGTACCGTAATATCGATTGATTTTTTCCGATTTGGTGGACGGTTACGGTAGCAGTTGTGTTTGCAGGTTGGTGGCACGTCGTGATCAACGAGGACACTACCATTGCAGTCACGCAGAACTTTGCCTCACTGGCGAATATGAAGTGAGCCTTTTGTATGGTATGGGTTGCATGGTCGGTGATCGTGGTCAAACTCTGCCTGTGGTTCTCATCGCAAAAACTCTGCAAACTGTTTCACTGCAAAATTTGAACATTTCCACAGTGCACAGTTGTAATTATTTTTGACCCTGTGATTTCTGGCATCAACAGTTGATGAATACTTCTACGATCTGCATTTTTTGATCGTTTTACTGTTTCTGAAACCAATAGGATGAAAATTATACAATCCCGCTGATTGTTTATATCACAGGATTCATAAAACTGGCTTTCTTTGAAGATGTTGATACATGGAACTAGGCAATAATTATTCGATGCACAAAAATGTTTAAAAAAATTTTATTTAAGACAACAATGACAATTTCGTTCAGATCTGTGTGGCCTAAGACGATCAAGGGCAGGCCGAAGCTGAGCAAGCACTGGTTCAAGAGGTGCGAATAGTTCAGTCCGGTGTTTATCCCGTTTACGATTTGTCCTTGTCCTAAACCACGGAAGTAGTGATTTTACCGTTCCACCCTGACTGCGGTGACCGCTAAACTGTGGAATTTTACAGATTGCGCGCGGAGCGTCCGGAACTGCTGCCGATGCTGGAGGAGGCGAGTGCGTTCGCTGATGGACCTCAGGTTGGTCAATTTTTTTGGAAATCGGGGAAGAGCCCGGAAAATGGCAACATGGCGGTTTTGAGATAAAAGTAGCGATTATGAAGCGTTTTTTTGGGCGGCATTCATTGTATAGACCATGTCTGGTACGAAATATAAAAAAATGTATTTGTAGCTCGAACCTAGTGGATTCTGGTTTAGAATGTACATGTAATGGGTTGAGAACTATGCTAAGCGTACGTCACCCGGAACATGGCGGTTCTGTGATAGTCCCAGTGCTGATAACGCGATTAATTTGGCATAACTCATTCTTGGACAGTTGACAGTCGTTTTAGCATTACATAAAACTACAAATATCTTTGTGCCCTGATCCTAGTGGATTCTGGTTGGGAAGAGACTTGAAAACGGCTAATTGCAAGAATGCGGTAACAATGCTAACTGGCAAGACTTCAATTTCAGAGCGACTCTTCTGATTCCTCGTCGTCCTCCTCATCTAGTGACAGCAGCGACGATGAGAGCGAGGTGGAGCAGATGGCGAGAGCGTGCGGAGTGGGCGCCAAGAGGAGGTGAGCGTGGCCTAGTGGTTAGCAGCTGGCACTACCGCCCAAGCGCAGACGTCAAGGGTTCGAATCTCGTCACACCGCAACCATTTGCAGGCGCACGGATCCGATGGGCTCTCATCGTTCGCCGTCGCAGGGCATCTGCCAGAGCAAGGCGAGGAGGAGTCCCGAGAAGACGTAGGCGATTACGGTAGCTGTGAGATTACGGTAGCCATTTCCACATTGTTTGTGTGTTTAGTGAAAATTCCGACTATTTTACTGCTTTCCATTTACTTGAATTTCTCGTAAATTATCGATTATGCTATCCCTCAATTTTATAGGAGTGTTTCTTTTAGTACATTTATTGCAATACTCGCATTTGCGCATGTTTATGCGTGCTTTATTCTGCTCTCTCAGCGGTATTTCGCATAACAAGAACTCTTCCTACAGAACTCAAAGATGGTATTTAGCAGTTATTATCGCAATTATTATTTATGATTTCGAAACGGAAATATTTGATTTTGCCCATCACATATTGTGATTAAGAGTCCTTAACTATACATTTCGTGTTGCCTTCTTTTATGCCCAATGTTTTTAGACGACGAGTTGATTCATATAAAATGCATTGAGCGATTTATTTCGTACAAACATTGAGTGGTTAAGGGCCAAGGAATCAAACATCGCCCTGAGGGGAAGAAGTGCAAGTGAAGTGCAAGTGCTATTGGAGTTGTCGTGCTTGAATCTGTTCACTCCTTGAGCGCCGTGATGAGTGCGAGTGTCTGAATTTATCGTTCCGCGGGAATCTCTCGATTCCATCCTCACCGAATCCTTTGTATTCGGCTTTGTCTTCTCCACATACATACGACGATCACCTTGCTCCATCACAATCCTGCAAGTTGCGGAGTTTAGTGCGGTTGCTAAACACAGTGGATCCTCTCACTTGACTCCATCCTTCGTCTCGGTACGCTCAATGGTGCCGTCGTTGATCTCGTACTTCACGAAGTTGGGGTCGTTCAGCGAAAACTGAAAAGTTACGGTCGTTATCGATTGGTCGTCTGAGCGATAAACGCAGTAAGTCCCACCAGCGAAGTCTTGCGAATCATGTCCGCGATGCTGCTTCTACTCGAGGCAATGGACGAGTCGGAGGACGCCCCGGAGGAGCTGATGCTAAAGAACAGAAGTCAAATCAATCGATAATGATCCTCACTAAACTGCACAAGTACATTAAGTACAGTAACCCACATCGAGTCTGGGAGCGCGTAGACGAGGCTGCCATCGTCCAGACGCAGACCACGCGATTCCAGTTCGGCGATGGTGATGGGACTGCAAGAGTTGCGGGGCTAATCGATAATCGATCCACCGTAACCCACCCTGTCCTTGCGGCCTTGTTCATGCGATCCGCCTGCTTGTAGAGCGCGCTGTCGGTCGTGTAATCGCTAAAATGCGGAAGTCGGTATAAAAGACGGATGGCGGTCCGGATAAAGATCGTAAGTCGCCGTACTCATTGCGGTTGTAGGGATTGCGGGGCGCGTCCTTGTTGATCATGCCGCGACGCAGCAGTGCGATGTCATCCAGATACAACCTGAAGGAGTTACGCTGTTTAGCGAGGAGTCAATCGATAATCAGAGCTTATAAACAGCATAAGACGCACAAATCCTCGCCGCTCTCGCGCACAGACTTGGCCGGGGAGCGTGGCGGATCCTCCATGATGTAGATCTGCAAGAGTTGTGTTGATTATCCGGTGACATTATCGATTTATTGATCCGCTAAACACCGTAGGACCTTTTTCTTGCGTTGTACGCAGCGCGCGCAGACGCACAGAGGAGAACGGTCCTTCGTCTGCGAGAGAGTATGGGATAGGGAGAGAGCGTAGACAGTTAGACGCTTCCCCGTACAAGAGAGAGAGAGGAAGTTTGGACCACGGTGCGCTCCATCGAACGATTACTGTAGGGGAAGCATCAGTACTCTCTCACCTTCCTCTACTCTCTAGCATACAGTACGCTTCGCTTCCATTTTTATCTCTTTGTCACGGGGAAGCGCCCGATTGGCCAGGGATACGGTACCTCCTCAACGTTGCTGAGCAGACGGACACGCGGACTCGACGGATCGCTGGGCCTGAATCAGGGTGGAAGTTGGAGGTGGCGCCAAGTTCGAATTCGTACTTGTTCTTCTCGCTGCGCTTCTGACGACGACTGCTGCGCTGCTCGTTCATGTTTGAAAGAAACTATTGATTTGGGGGACTATCGATTCATTGGTCAAACGGAGAGCAGGAAAACGACAGCTGCGCCACAGACAAGTGCTTTGTAATAGCAACATGAGTTCAGGGGTCCATTTGAGAATAGTGGCGTCCATGGCGCAGGTCTCATTCGGAGGGAGAAACAGACCGACGAAGTGGAGGGGCGACCGTCTTCAATGGGCAGAGGAAGGGAGAATGAAATGGACAAACGGGTGGGAGGGCTTTTATATGCAATGTTTTTGCACTTGCAGTTTGCACGTCTAGAAGTGCAAATCTGCCTATGCGATATGCATATAATAGGTCTACTTTTCATAGATCACTTTTCATCGCCTTGCATATTCGAAGTGCAAATATGTCCTATAGAATAGAATAGCCCTTTATCAGCTGGAAAGTAATTTTTCTACAAGTGAGTAGCTTGAGAAGCTGTATGTCAAGAATACAAATGAAATGAATGACGAGATTTTCGACTCTGCCACTGATGTAGTAGACCCTCTCTATGGTTGACAGGTTGACTACTTTGTGGGTTATGCTTCAAAACCGACTAAATATTTGAAGATATATCCTCTGTGAAACATAATCCATAAAGTAGTCAAACTGCCAACCGAAGCTCTCTCCCTATCCGAAAATTTTCCATTTTTTTACTTATTCTGTACTGTCACTACTTTCTGCACTACTTTTCGTAGATGCATAGGCATTTTTTCTCCGACTTTCATTTGTCTCCGTTTCAACTATGAACTGATAGGGAACGTTATTGACAGCCGTTCATTTCTGACCGTCTAACTTCATTCCTAGCGGTGGTATCTGTGAAGTGAGAGACAACCGCTAGGAATGAAGGCGGACGACTATAAGTAAACGGCTGTCAATAACGTTCCATAATGCGATCCCTACTATGAACTCAAGATTCAAGGGATTGTATTTACTTGCTTCTTGGCTACATCGAGACATTATTTTAAGCAGACAAGCTTCTTGTCATCTACCTTTTGCCTGTTCAAGACTTCTCAGAAAGTGTGTAGATACAATACAAGGCGACTTCATTAAAGTTTAAAAACATTTGCGCCGTTTTGTGGAAACAACCAGGGCTGTGTCAAAGGAAGTATGTTCATTTCAGCGTTTTCTGCTAGAGGTGTGAGATAAATTACAGCCCATAAAATATTCACTTATATCCCACACTTGAAACATATCCAGAACCAAAGATGAGGCGATGAAATAGTATGCATACGAGAGCGCTGGTCAGTTCGGTTTGGATGCATAATAAAGTACCTCAACGACATTTATAAGTAGTTGTCTGAACACTAATCCCGATCGTTATATTTAAGGGCAGCAAATATTTTTCGGCAAAAATTTGCACTTTATCCCCAAATGGGACGCCCCACTAGCGCAACTATGTCATTGTTTGAGAACATGGACGAGACGACCGCTCGGAAGGGCGCGCGGAATGACATGCAAACTCTAGAATGAGACAAGAGATCGCCGAAGATAACAGACACACGCTTCCCCATGGAGAGAAACTATGGAAGAAGAGGAGAGTCCAGAGAAGTCAGAGATACGCACTGGGGGAAGTGCCCTGAGGCACACCACTTGACCTCCATTCCTCTCTTCGGCGTGGTTGACTCTCAGCTTGTGCAGACTGAAGTTTAGTAGAGAGTGTAGCGATGGATGCGCGGGCGGGGGCGGGGGGGCGGCGGCGGGGGG
>JACMIF010000689.1:22505-33350 GCA_014805445.1 Diplogasteroides magnus
TCGGCAACCCCTCGCTCCCCAATACTCTGATAGGCGGGGTTGCCACCCACTCTGTGCCCCCTTTACGTCACTTCCGCTGGTTTGGCTGGCTGCCCCCCCCCCCCCCCTTTCTGTCTATGAGGCCCCAGGGGACCTGCCCCTTCTTCTTCTCTCATTGTCTGTGTAGACATGTGCTGTGTCTTGAAATAAGGTCGATTTTTTGCGCTTCCACCCCACTTTTTTGCTTTTTCAACCTATTTCGTCATATATGGTGAAAATGCGCCCGAACATGGGGGCCGAACCCGGTTGAAGCTAGGAAGAAGCCCCCTCCCAGGGGACGCGAGAAGGCAGAGCGGCTAACTTGGTCAATGTTAAATGTCGTAACGAACCAGCCGGCGGCCAGCCACCACCACCACCGAGTTTGGGTCTTTATCTATTTGGGCTTTGCTGTTTTAGGTCCCTGTTATGTACGTCTTTCGCATCATCTTTGTTGTTTTCCGAGGTTGCAGCGTCTCAACACCCCTTCTCTATAAATAGAATCCAACCAACAATATTGGCCACTTCGTCATTTCCTCAACAAGCTACACAGCTGAATAATGAGGCGGTTAAAGACCCGAACTAATTGAACTTGATGTGAAACTTATATGAAAACGGCGTGGCTTTTCCATTTATATCTTCAACCCCTTGCGTTCGTAGTCGGGCTTTTTTTGCGTGAAATGAGCAATTTGCACTTTTCGAATGTTTCGATCGCTGTAATTCAACTGGACAACTTGTGGCATTGAGCAGCAATATGCTGGGAGCATTATATTTTGTGAATGTCATAACTCTTTTCCGAGCTGTAGCCCCAGTCCGACGAGAGACGACCATGGGCATTCAAGCTTTGATATATTGTCGCCCATTACAACATTATGGCACCAAAGTCCACGGGTCTTTCGCCCGAGGATTAGTTGTTATTTTTACACGCAAGGGCTTTCGATGCTAATCCAGGAAAGGGCAGTCTGCTCTTGACACTAACTCCCCCGTAATAATTGGTTTGTAGAGACAGAAAGAATAGTGAGAGTGCATGTTAAAAATAAAGAGGAAATGAAAATAATTGTTTTGTGTGCCTTCCCGTCCAGCATAACGTATGGTCTTCCGATAATGAAAGAGAATGACGGTATGGGGGCTGAATAGGGGTTCAAAAAGGTTAAATTTGTTGGTATTCTTCTCCGCAGCGCTGTTGCCTCGTTCCCTCATATACAACAACTCGGCGGAAAAGAATGGCGACAAATTTACGTTTTTAAACCCCTGGGCTGAATGAATTCCTGTTTTGTGAGGAAGGTGTATTCCGAGGGCGTTGCTGACCTGTTCTGTCTCGTTTTCACTGTCTTTTCACTCACTTCGATCTTTGTTGGGCGGAGGGAAGGAGCACCTAGGACATTGCGCCATAATGATGATATGTCTGATGTCCTTGGCGTTGTTGTCCTTCTCCCAGTTACTTTCTCATTCTTCAATATCTCCTCATTATCATTCTTGCGCACAATTGATCGGCGAAAGATGGTCAAAATGAGAATTTCTAAAACGATCAAAAGCACATTGCTCATTCGTACAATCTCAATTGAATTTTCCTTGCGATAAGTTTAACCAAATGAGATTATTTAAAAGAATGGCAACTGTACCTATTTATGCTGTAGAAATCTTAATCAATACAATACCTACCGCCCTTTTCGTAATCCGCGAAATTCTTTCGAAAGACATAAATAGGCCTTTCTCAACGTGGGCTATCGTTGTTGTTGCGTGTTTGCCATTCAAGAGCTGTTTTTGTTTTGTATTGTCTTCTCGAAATTGGATTTCAGAGGGGCGTTCATTTCCTGAACGTGCTTCAACTTCCAACCTTTTTGCAATTTGGCTTCATCACCTAATTAATTTTTGACGAAGAATCTTTGATTCTTTACTTGAACCAGCATTTCGTAAAGCTTCTATTTTTGCGGTCCACCTGTTTAGCGAAATGACGGACTGCCCGTCATTGCGTCGTTTATTGGACTATAATGGATGATGATCATTAGTGCTTCCCGAGCTCAATGAAATTTTATGCCAGTCGGTCGAGAGAGTGTGGCAAAGTGAGCGACACAGACGCTAGAGATAAATGGACTGGCTAACTCTTCCCAAGGCAAAAATGTTGGCCATTAGCCCCCGGGACTGGAAGGGGAATCAATCTGTCTCGTGGAAGAAGAGCCAATTTCCTACTTCCAGTCTCCTCGTACTGAGCGGTCATTTCCTTCTCGGATATTCCTCCTGTTGGTGGTCCAAAGAGCTCCTGAAGTATGTTATTCTGGGTTAGGCGAAGGACAACAGCACCTTGGACATTCGCGCTGTGATGGTGAAGTGGGACCGAAGCTGGCATAATTCTCATTATTCTCACGGCGAACCAGTCCATTTCGCCATTACGGCGCAAATGTCCATGGTTTAACCGCAGGGTTACTGTAATTGGACATTTCATTCCCAACCATTTCTGCAGAGAATCTTTCTTCATGATTACTGTTTTCGCTTAATTCTGGTCATCGCTAACAAGAGACAACAGTGGTTCGAACTAAATCGGCAAATTTGTTATCGTTATTCTCCGCAACGCTATTGTCTATCCCCTGATAGACAATCGCGCAGCGGAGAAGAATGGTGACAAATTTACGGATTTAGAACCCCTAAACAGCTCAGAAAAGCCGAAAGACTGGATTCGCTTTGATTTCACGTAGACGCTTCACATTGTTAGCATCGGACGAGCTTGCTTCGTTTAGTTGATTAGTCGTCGACTTACTGAATTTAGTGAGAACCCCGATTCTTGCTGCTAAGTCGCCACACGAATGGTCTCCTTTCTGCAAACTTTCTTCTTGCATCTTGAATTTTCGTGTTTTTTTATCCTCACGTTTTTGATGAAATTTTGCACAGCAAGCTCTCAATTCTGCAGAATATTCGTGATTCCGTGAACTGCCTAGACTCGCATGTTCACAATCAGACTAGATTAGGGGTCTAACCTCCGTACTCTCTTCCGAGCGGTTGTCTATGAGGTTGAGAGAGGACCGCGCGAAAGAGACTAGGGACGGTCATGACCTCACTCGAGTTCAGACAATAATTCGCACACGACCCACTTCAGACTCGATTTGGTCCCGAGTGGAAATTCGTTTGGCCCGGCCACTTGACTGCAAAACTTCCACATGCTCCTCCATCTCATCTGAGTTGTGCTCCCTGATTGTCACGAAGGTCGCGGTCCCGCGCGGACGATGCAGCAGGCGGCCGCGGGAAGGTACGGTAGATTTCGAAGTTGAATTTAGGCGGGAAAATTCAAATACAGCATTTTGCAGGCTCGGACCGTCTAGGCGATGAGGATAGACAAGTTCGATGTGATACTAGATCGGGGCGCCAGTGAGGAGGACGCCTATCATGCGGGGCATACTGTACAGGTACCGTAACCCGTTTGAACTGCCGCAACTCCTGATTCAGGGTCAGATCGAGGTGCACGCCGCACGACGTGTGCGTGTTGGAGGACTGCATGTCCGGTTATCGGGTGAGTGAACTTGTGCAATTTAGTGCGAGGCGGGAATTCAAATTTGAATTTTTAAAGGAACCGTGGAGACCGGCTGGAGGAACAAGAACAGCGACATCGTGTATGAGAGTCGTGCCAGTGTCCTAGACGAATTTCTGGATCTCACAACGTTTGTTTTCTTGGCAACTTGCCAATTTTTAATTCTTGGCACAACTCCAATTTTTCAGAACGATCGCCGACCACTGCACGGACAGCTTCCGCCTGCACGAGGGCCAACACGCGATTCCCTTCGAGATCAAGGTGCGATTTGAATCTTGGCAACTTGCCAGGGATTGCACTTTCGGCCATGTTCGGAATTTCCGCCAATCCATCACTTTGCGAGCTAATCGCTTAGTCGATCTCTGTTGATGTTGGGGATTTCTCTTTCCTGAGCCTCACTTCTATCAAGCCTGCTTACTCTTACACTTCTACATAGCACCCTGATTATTATGCATTCCAACTGAACTGTCGCTGTTGCCTCTATATCTCGAAACATATTCTGAAATAACGAAATAGCACGTAAAAATGAAAGACCAGGGTGGCATTCAGATGTGAGCCGCGTACTAGGAATAACAGTTGGGATATGATGCATAATAACGTTGTTGCCCAGTAGATATCTAATAGGTGGAGGCATGACAAACAGCGCGATAGAGAACAGACAGATGGAATGCACTTTGTCATTCCTTCTGCGTTCACTAACAACTCGTAAGTTCGTCTCCAATGTGCTATCTCTGACGTTCTTTTGCGCCTTTTCCGCAAAAATGGGCGTGAATGTGGGCGAAAAAGTTAGCGGAGGAACGTCAAGACACGCTTCTAGTGAGAAAAAGAGAGGGAATAGAAGAGATTCTGGACGATAAAGGAATGAGAGGGGAGAGGAGAGGAGACAAAAAGGATAAGAGGAATTGACCACGACTTCTCACCCTCTGGGCATATTCCCCTGAGGGCATGGAAGAAGTGAAGCAGTGCATTCCTCTGCACCTACTATGCACTAGCTGACAGCAAGCAAACCTGCGTGGAATAGGTTTCAGGGGCAGTAGATTTTTCGCAGGCATTTCTCGAAAACAGGTTTTATCATATGTTTCACGAGTGGTAGATATTTCCGATTCAATTGCAATGGAGATGGTCTGAAGTAGATGTTTATATTTGAATACTATTTGAAAAGTTGACATACCTTTTCTGTGTGGGGAAGGTAGAATTTTCAGAAGCAAGAAAAACCGTGGAATATGATTCTTGCCTGAATCCGGTTTCTAACAGACTCGAGTGAAATGAGTTTCACGAACTGTAGATATTGTCATAGGTGATAAGTTGATCAGTATTGGTCTGAGTCTACTGCTTTATCATATTATAGAAAGTATTCAGCTCCCGCTCGACGTCATTTCCTCCATTGAACGTGAAAGCTTGGGCAGTGTGAGGTGAGCATTTGGGGTTTCTATATCGGGAGGGAAGTGCATTTCGCATTCGTTTAATTTCTGCCTATCTGTTGTCGCTACGCCCGGCAGAATAGCGCTCCGCAGAGATTAGACGAATGTGAAATGCCTTTTTTTGTCAATTTTTACCGATAGTATTATAGTTTCTAACTACTAGTTAGAGAAAAATCACGCGGAAGAGGATAATGTGATAGACTGACAAACCACGAATTCCCTTCCTATTTTCTGTTCTGGTTATGGAGGGAAGAGTCTAGAATAGAAGTTCTAATGTCCAATAAGACGACATCCTTCGTTCAGATACATGTGCACTGCAGTTCTTGATCTGCCCGACGCCGGTGGCACTCAGTTGATTGCAGGTGGGAGTTATGGTGTTTTTCACTCAATTATTTAACACATCCGTTGCTTATCGCAAACGGACTTGTGGTGATTAGCATCATATTCTATTAGAGATTTCTCACATATAAATGCTTATTAGAATTGTAAGTTTTAGCAACCAACATTATTTCATTCCGCTAATTGCTCTGACTTGCGTTCTTTATCAGAGAAGGAGTTTCGCGTGGTATCGCTGTTGAATCTGGACGCACCTCATCTGCGAGAAGCCGCCATTGCGTCGGAGGAAGAACAGGTTTGTGGGGGACATTCTGAAATGTCCCGGTTCCAAAATGATCAGTTTATGGGTGGCAGATTGACTACTTTAGGCATGGGGATATGTTTCAGGAATGCTATATATTTGTAGACATACTATCTGTGAAACATAATGCATAATGTAGTCAAATTTCCAACCATAGTCCAGTTCCAAAGCGTCCCCTCACCATTCTGGAACAGGGGTGTTTTGGAGGATGAAAGACAGAAGCGTCAGGGTGAAATTGACAAATTCGCCAGGAACTGGCTGAGAATAATGGAACAGCGGTCCATTTCACCATTGGTGCAAATCAGGGGTTCAAAAACGGTAAATTTGTAGTCATTCTTCTCCGCCACGACGCTGCCTCATTCCCTCATAGACTACAGCGAGGCGGAGATGAATGACGACAAATTTACAGTTTTCGAATCCCTGGCGCAAATGTACATGGATAGCTATTTTGTCTTTGCCAGTTTTCACACTCATAGAAACAAGAGATTCTAATACGGTAGCAGAGTGTATTCCTTTATTGTCGAAAATTCGTGGAGCGGTTATCTATCTCATGCGTGAGGCAACCGCTGTTAGTGAATTAGACGACAGACGACTACACTTTGGAACCAGTTTCGAACCCTTAGTGCATTCTATCTGAATTGTTTTTCCTAGTACGCATCACACACCTGGTTTCATGCCACCCTGGTTTCTTACTTTTACGTGATAGTTCGTCGTTACGGGTTAAGTTTCCAATGGGGAGATAAATAGACTAGAGCAACAGTTCGGTTAGGATGCGTAATAGACACTGCCATCTGCGGTTTTATGGTAAATACTAATACAACTTATCATTCTTCAGATCAACGGCTGTTGTGGCATCGGTACGGGTCTGCTCAACGCAACTATGAAGATCGCGGAAGTGGGACTGTTACCCGGTTGGTTTATGTTTCATCTTTCTTATTTGACTTCTATTCTCCCAATTGGGCGATACTGATGACAGATCGAGAAAAGAGGAAATATTCATCATAGAGCATACCAAATGATAGGCAGTTGCGCCATAATGATGAAATGGAAACTTGATTTTTTTATTTCGTACAATTTTTAAATTAAAATGCTGCGAAGTGACAATATGTTTCACAGGATGCATATATTTGTTCATATTGAGTGAAACAGCAATTTCTGTGAATCTCTTTGTCCCAATAAATATCGACTATGTACATAAACAATAATATATTAATACACTTGCCATTTCAGGCGAAACAACCAAGATCACCTTAACGATCGAGCATCGCTCCAAGCGGAAACGGCGGTGAGTCGAGCTTCAAAAATAATCTGTTGGTCGTAACCAGGCGCTGTTGTGTTTCAGTTGCTTTCCATTAGCGCTTGCGAATGTAAAGATCGCTTATTCACCCTGTTCGTTCGGGTTTTCAAAATTTCGTTAACATGGCCATATACCGACCGTTTTTTTTATTATTAACTGTGAAATGAAAGAATCTCTCCACGGCTCAAATGTCTATTTCACTATTCTAGCGCAAATGTTCATGGCGCTCTTGTTCTTCATCAGAATTTTCTCTGTGTGGCGCGAAAGATCAAAGGGTCACCGCTTCCCCGTTTATCTCAGCAAAGGACGCCCTGAGGCCATTCCAATGCTTTTCTTGCTGATGAACGTCCAAAGCGAGAGAGCATTCATAATTGAGAGAACCAGAGAAAAAGACATTTCTCTTGAAAAGTTCCAACGTGATTCATTTTTCACGGGGAGATGCTGATTAGGCTCGGAAGCCAGAGAAAGCTTCAAGGCGTTTTTACTGCCGATGGTTATCAAAAAGGAAAGGACTGAAAAGTATATTCAAAAATGAAATGAAGAGGTTCATTGATATTCTGAGTAGAATCGACTATTTATGATTGCCGTGAAACATAGAAAAGTTGAGACAGAAATGTCTGTCTATTTTAAGTTCTTCACTGTAATTTTCTTAAGATATCGAAATAATAGCGTTGTGCTGCGTGGATGTGGTGAAAGCGATGGTGTCCTTTTCCTAGACCATAGTAATTATGGTCCTTCCTCTGAAGCTGAGGAATGATCGCAATAAGCACTATTTTTGAAATCGGGGGAAGAAAATCGAAATTCTCTGTAAAATTGAACTTTTATCACTGACCTAAAACCTACATCACAATCGAAAGTTTTTTGCTTTGTAATGATGTCCTCTGTATTTTTGGACCTTAATGAAGGAGAAGCAGAAACAATTTATTTGAGAAACGTACTGACAATGTCTATTTCACCAAGTGAAAATTGAAATGATAGTGTCCAGTAGCAATCTACAGGAAGAAAGCAGTATTGAAATCTTGGATAGTATCGGACACTGATGCTTGTCGTGAAACTTATTTCATTAATACCGAAAGAAGTTGAGTATTGTTGATCGTAGGATTTCGATATGTTTCACGACAGGTATAAACGTTCCATTCCCTCCAGATGTTCATTGCGACGAGGACACACGGTGTAAAAAATCAATTAATTGTAATTGTGAAGAAAATGAACGTTGTCCAGGAAAATCGTAAATAGGTATTATACAATTCATCGTTATTATGCATTCTAACTGATCTAGCAAATTAGTGCGCTCGTTAAGTTTTCGCCGACCGTCTTTCTCCGATTGCGCCTATTCTCTGCAATCAGCTTTTATGTTTCGAAATGTTTCAACTGTGAGGTGCATAGCTACAGACAAGAGTAATAGTTCACCGTTATTTGGGACGCATACAATCCATTTCCCGAACGTTATTTCACTCCAGGAGTCTGTGCCTTCGGACAAAATTTAATACTTAAATAATAAATAATTAATCAATTAAGTTTAGTTAATTACCACCTATTCCAGGAGACTGCGTCGCAAGGAGAAGCACGAGTGTGTGCTTATTTCACTGTGTCAACAGATGGACTTTGTCTCCACCAGCAGATTCGACCCAATGTTGACTGATAGGAGGTGAGGCATCTGTCAAATGTCACTATTCCATTCTGCCAATTGACAAACTGTCATTTGGATGAAGCACAAGGGATATTTGCACTATACAAAACTGCAAACATTCTTACAGTAATTATTAAATAATGCACCATTATATCTCTCGATCTGCTTCATGTAAATATAGCACAAATATTTTGTCAGTCAGTGGTATTATGCATCCTAACTGAACTGTTGCTCTAGTCTATATATCTCCCGGATGAAACATATTCCGCAACGACGAAATAGCATGTAGAAATGAGAGACCAGGGCTGCATCCAAGTGTGAGATGCGTACTAGAAACAACAATTCAGATAGGATGCATAATAAATGCGGTATTATGCATCAGGAAAAGCGTAAATAGTTTCTCGGGCTTTTTTTGTCGCTAGAGGTGCGTTATGGTCGAAAATATAGTAATACAAATCGTAAAAATGAAAACATTTCAGATCTCTCACAGTCGCTGTGGAATCGCATGGAACGTGCAAGGCGCAGCCGGGAAATGGTCCAGAGACCAAGGAGGCAATTCTTATTATTATTTAATTTTTAAAATTATATTTTTTTTAGAAATTATTCGAATAATTAGATAAAACAAATTTTTCAGGTAGAATTCTGCATTCCCAAGGGCCTTCCACCTACTTCTGTGCAGGTTTGTTCCGTTTTTACATGAATGAGTATTTACGGATTTTAACCAAAGTATAATAGTAATTGAGTTTTCAGGCGGACGGACTTATTACCGTTTCGTACTTCTTCAAACTGGACCTGGAACACTTTGATGTGATTGTTCCCGTTGTGATCGGTAGTATCAAAAGTCCAGGGCCGGTGTGAGTTAGAGAAATGTGAAAAAGAGTGAAGTTATGGATATTTGCGCCATCATGATGAAAAATCGGTTACACCACCATGGCGCAAACGTCTCTTGTTTCAATAATACACCTATCACGAAAGTTCACCAGACGCTTTATCAGTTTTCTCTCGAGAGGCACCAGATCTTCATATTATTGAAGGAGAACCAATACCGTCTGAAACATATTCAGAACTTGCTTAGAACTGTTACTTAGTCATCGAACAGAGAGCTTTCTAACTTTTAAATTGTATCCTATGAGATTCTTTCGAATAGGAATTACGAAATGTTTTTTTACATTTAATTTTTCTGGAAATTATATTTTGACGGGAACATTTCCAATTGCAAAACCATACTGCCAATTCGTTTTTGTTTCTCAAATGTTTATCTTCTAACCGTAAAAATCAGCCGATATCGTACTGGTTTATTGTATTCTCCGTCTTAGTTGTGTTGTTTAACGCCTCTCGCTAAACATCTTGGACTTGTAGCCAACGCCCGAGTGTTTTTTCTCTCAATATTTTGTGTAGGTACTGGTTTTTGAGCTTCGATCGATAAAGAATGGAAGTTTCCAATTTGTAATAGTCTCATCGTTGCAGTTTGCAGTTCCTTTTTACTAGTTTCTCATACTTGTCCTCGGAAGAAAGTCTTCAATAAGAACGCGGAGAATGTTAGTGAAATTTTTATTCATTTCAACTCACTTCAATCAAAATAATCGAAGATCTGAGTCAAGCAGACCATTTACGTTTTGTTTGAAACCTATTTCTTACTCGAAGTATTTCATCTGGCCGTTATCGGCGGAGATGTCGGAAACGGTATGCTAACACCAGACAGTGGTGCTCAAGTTGATCAATTGGATCGGACCTGGGGGTCTATTTTATACAATGATACTGGTGCAGACGCTGCCCTGTGCCCTGAACAAAAACGCTTGCAACGCCAGGGTGTAACTCTTACTCGACTGGCCTAGCAGGCCACAGGCAGGACCATGGATAACCCCCCTGACCCCGGAATAAAGACCAGTGCAGACAATGAACACAAGGGCGAAAGGCAATATTGCCTTTTTGCGCCATAATGTAGAAATGAACGCTTGAGCCGCAGCTTGATGACGCATCTATCCATTTTACCAATATGGCGAAACGTTCTTCACTCGAACCCCGTTCACAAGCGACGACGATGACAAGCACAGAACAATCGATTACCGAACGACAACACTTGAACCTCTTCCCCCAATTTTGCGCCACACCTCTTTTGCAAAACAGAAAACAACAAAGATAATTGGTAACATATTTTTTTTAAATAGGGGGCCAAAGCTTCGTAGCTCTTCAAAGGTTGTACTCGATGGGGAGGTTCTTTCTGCGGACCATACCGTCTCCCTGCAAAATGATCGATTACTGTAAGTCTGACCAGCATACGATATCACACTAGAAACCGACCGGAAGGGGAGAGGTGAGATGTAG